>CAXKVY010002846.1:0-21438 GCA_964058915.1 Tetropium fuscum | reverse complement strand
TATCCATCCTGCCTGGGGCTGGTTTCCCTGGTACTGGAAATCGCATTGTGAACGCCAGATTTCCCAGAAAATATTTATTTGTATGCAAACATGTAAGCAGTTCTGAATTGGAAACAAAATAACAATGTTGAATTGAAAAAGAAACGGACTCATACAGTCAATATTAACGTATAAATATATTTAGTACTTGGCTTGATAAATAAAATAAAATTCTTCTAACAGTAAAACCTACGTAGCGAGTGGAAAAATATTTCTACTTGGTTACAGTGCTATTGCGGTTTGTTAACCCGCACATAATCGACTGTATGTCGGATTCAACAACTGGAAATAGAGCTTGCGTACTTTACTTAAATTAATTTTCATAATATACGAATAGGTACCTGAATGTTGCCGTTACTTAAATAGTATGGTATGTTTATTTCAAAATTTAAATTGATTATGTATACTTTCGCTATTTCGATAATACGTTTATGTAGGTATAGTTCTACTATTTCTTGTCAATATTGGTTGTGGGAAGGTCATCGTGCACGCTGACGTCGACACAATAGTCGATGTATATAATATTTATTTTATAAAAGATGTGTTTCCGGGTATAATACCATATTTTGGGATTTAGTTCTAAATTGCTGTCCGTATAAATAATTTTGAATTATATGCGTTTTTAAATGTAAGTTAACTTCAAAGCAAATTTTATGTAACATTTTAATGCAATTTTCGACATTAATTTTTTTAAATTAAACTTAGATATTAGTATACTGTGTTTCATTTTTCTTTCACCAAAAATTATAGGCGAGAGTAGGTTCAATACCCAGGATAATTGTGTACTATGTGACTTGGTTGCGCACGGTCAGTGGCGTCCATGGATAGTGACTTCAGTATCCACCGAACTTACTAATTTTAATTTTTTTTTTATTAAGCTGGGCTAGCTTAGGCAAACTTTTATTGCCCACTTTAATCGCTGTTGAATGTACTCTGGAGGGCAATAATATCTGTTAATAATAATGTTAAATAAACATAACCTCTCTCGAGTAGGTAACACACATGTGTTATTTTTCATAAAGCTCTTCTATAAAATTTATTCACCAAACAACAAAAACACCTCGTAGCTAATAAGTATATATGCAAACAATCTAATTTTCAAATATTATGATGTGATTTATTAGAATTCCTGTACTCGTTTTCCTAGTGCTCCATGGACACAGATTTTAAATATAAGCAGATTATTATTTGAACGGATCATCCGGTTTCAACCTTGACATAATGGAAGACATGATACATTTGCAAGTAGAGATAACATAGACGAGAATTAGTCACTAAATACGAACTAACTCATAACATTATGAAAGTGCACGCCAATGCACCATGATATTAAAAACACACATGGCACGAAGTCGGAACTAGCAAGAAATTGGGTCACAAGAAGATGTATGTTTTTTGCATCAGGAATTCCGCTGAATGAATCTCTGTGATCATTCTGTACGTAGCCAACGCGGCCACTGAGATACGATTGACTACCGAACAATGAGTTATACATGGACAAGAACGCTTTTTATACGTATTTCCTACACGAGGTATTCAGTCATGATAGACGATCGCCAAGTTACACAATTTTATTGCTTCTTTCTACAAGTGTGCAACCTCCTTGTCAAACGTTTTTTCAATAACAGTTTCTCAAGCACCATAACGCACTCGATGTATACACTCGTGACGTTTTACTTATGACCTGGATGACGGCTGTTTTACAGATTTATTTCTTAATGCCACAATTTATTCTATGTATGTATTATATGAAATTTTCTGTAGTATAATAATAATGGCTTTGAGAGTTATAGAAAATTCAGCACATCAAAACGTGTTACCTGGAAATTGTTGAGTTCATTTTGATATGATTTGACAATAAGAGAGTATTTTTCAGTCAAATCACATCAAAATTAACGAATGCTGTTTCTTAAAGGCAACAAAAACAAGCTTTGATTATTGGATTTTCAGATTTTTATTGCACGAAATTAATATAAAAAATTTCAAGATTATTAGAAAAACATTTCGAAGAAGTGTGTAGCCCATTTGCTCTCCAGTAACCTTGGAATATAAAAGAGAGAGAAAAATAAAAGATCAAGGTTATGCATAGATTTTTGTGATTTAAATAAAATAGTAGTCCTCAATCACAGCCATTTCCGGAAAAAAACAAGAAATTGCAAGTGCTTCTCAACACGCGATATAAACTCAGCATTCTGATCAATACCTTTGAAAATCGAAGATAAAAAGAAAACGGCACTTGTAACAAAAGAAGGACATTTTCAATGGACTTGCTTACCGTTTGGTTAAAAAAACTCATCAGCGATTTTCCAAAGGATATTGAGTATCTAGCATTGCGAGAAAATACAGACTTTACAGTCCATTATATTTTAAATGTTCTATTTTTTTCAAGAACTCTTGCTAACCATATAGACCACTAAACACAACTATTAGAATCAATATTATACGGTTTCAAGTTAAAATTTTCAAAATGTAGTTTCGCAGAACTCAGTAAATAATTGGGTGACATAATCAAATAATATTCTATACTAAAAAAGATTAAACAGTTAAAAAAGATAGACAGTTCTTAGAAAAAATAAATTTCTATAACAAATACAAAATCAGAAATTAATTTGGACAGAAAATGTCAAGATACATTTGATAAAATGAAAAAATTACTTTGTTGTCAACCAATTTTAGGAATATTTTATCCAAACTTCCTAATAAACATATACACATGCTAATTTAAAAGGGGTAGTAGGAATTTTAAAACAACCACAGTTGAATGGAAAGAAAAACCAATAGCATATTTTTCAAGGAAACTAAAAGATGCCAAAAAAAGAATAAAAAATGTCAAAAAAGATACTTTTTTGTATTTTTTGGAAAAATTTTTTGCACTACAAGAAAGAAAAACGAAATATCTGGTTAACATTTTAGTTAAATGTAATTTCAAATTTGGTAACATTTATTATTTTCAGGTAACAAGAAATTTTTTTAGTAGCAAGTAATATAAGAGAGTAACAAGAAGTCTATTTGGCTATCGCCTCAAGTTTAAAAATGAACCAAATTTTGAAAAACATTTAGTATTTTTGGGAGTAAAGATTTTCATTTATGCACAATTAATAATTAAATACGACCCGATTGAAATGTTGAGCATTATACTCTGCTATCTTCTTCTCTAGTACCTACTCCACATTTCACAGTTTTATAAAATTATTTACATCTTTCACTGCCATAATCCACAACTCTGTCTAAAAACTATTAACTCAATGTCTATTTAACATGTTATACTGATCGGATAAAGAGTTACTGATACAAGTATGACTAGTGAAGAAAAATGACTCCGTTGTTCTTTATTGCTTTACATTTTCCTTTGGACTTGAATCCACCCGTACGCGACGTTAAGCATACTGAATTAGGAGCTTCTTTAACGCTTATCAGTTTTTGAACGTGAAAGGAAATAAATTGTATTTGCACCACATCATCAACTGCAGTAAATTAAACGTCTACTATAACCAACTCCCCATTTTATGCGAGTCGTTAAACCGATATCCGCATATTCAGGTGCTTTTTGCAATAAATTCTCCTTAAATTTATTTTAATTGAGCTTCAAAAGTCTTAAATATCAAACTACTAACCTTGATTTATGGCCGCTAAACTTTTAGTGACCATCTTTCATAAATGACACTTACGGTGCGCACTACACCTCGTATATTATATTTTATTTACAAGGGGATGTAAAATCGCTGAATGGGACTCTCTGCTGCGTTAAAACTCGACCACTTCGTTGTTAATGCAAGGCAACTGACATATTCCTAACTTATTATTATACTAATTTCAACACTGGAATATTATCATTCGGAGTCTCGGACTTGAGAATGCCAAACGAATTGGTAATTGCAAACGTTTGAATGGAATGGGCTGAGTATGAAGGAATTATTGGGATTGGTGGTAGAAGAACAACTTCACCTTGAAACTTGCCGTTCAAAATGGTAGCTTCAATTTCGAAGCAAAATGATTGATGACTTCCTCAGGATCGACAACTCGATCTAGTTGAAGAATATTTCATTGCCAGGTAATGACTGCTGTATTCTAAAATTAATTGCGTCGACATCTATATTTTTGCAATTAAAATAGCTCGCTGCTCAATCTGGAAATATACCTTTAGTGAAAGCATGTTGTAGAAATTGTCTGGGATCCATTGTGTATTTTTATACAATCAAATTTTTCCGTTTCCACCGTTGAGTTCGGTGAATGACAATGCTAATGGATCATTTTGAGGTTGAGCATACATATTTATGGAAGGCATAATTTACTGACACTTCGCCATAGGTATGATTCTTTCAAACACGTGTTAATTTCGTCTCCATATGTAGCACGTGAAATGACTGGCAATGTCTGCCTAAACTCACCGGACAGCAGCAAGCAGTAGTCCACCACCGAAAGGTCTGGTATTATTATTGAGATCTTTCAGCGTGCTATCGAGAGCTTCAAGTGAGACGAAAACTGAGAAACTTTATTTTTATTGATCATTTTGGGATGACGTAGGTCTGAGGGGCATATGTCAGTTTTGACGGGGATTTTCGGATTTTGGACGAGGTAATCGTAAATGGCGAATGCACCGGTCACAACCCTAATTTATAGGTAATTAAATTAATTAAAAAATATTTTCTATCGGATCAAACTGTGAATATAAAAACCATTTTCCAATCAACTTAGTCATACACACAAAATTTCGTAAAAATCAGTACAGCCGTTTAGGAGTTCAATTTCAACACACGGACAGGATATATATATATATATATATATATATATATATATATATATATATATATATATATATATATATATATATATATATATATATATATATATATATATATATATATATATATATAGTTTTGACTAAGCAAGCAATTTCTGTATCACTCCCTCTTTGAATGCTTCAGAACACTATTGTATATATAATTCAATATTTTCCCGCATATAGTTGGAAAAAGTAGTTGTTTTTCAATAGGTTCAACAAGATTTTATGCATTTTAAAGTTTAACATCTTCTGGATAACTGTATGCCTAATGCTTTTATATATAATATGTTCAAATAGAACAAATATAAATAGTAGACTAGGTTTGTGTATTCTAAGAATGAGTTCCGTCAAAAACTAATGTCATAAAACGTCACTGCAAATGTTGGAGTATTAATATTTTAAATTCAAGTATCAATGATCAATGAAATAAATCGTATACTGCTCTGAAGATCCTCAAGAAAGGTGAAAGAACTTGTACAACTTCTAAGTGGTTCGTTTTCGTGTGTATAATGGTTCATTTCCGTATGTGTGTCCAGATATAGCACTGGTAAGTGTGTTTTCCTTCTTATTCGTCTATTTGCTTATTTCTATGTAATGAAATGCTACAAACTTAAGATTACTTTTCACAAAATAAATATGAATAGCAAAGAATTTCAAAGCTAATATATATATATATATATATATATATATATATATATATATATATATATATATATATATATATATATATATATATATATATATATATATATAATAAAGATATGCCCTAATCAATTTACTTCGTTTCATCTTCGGCCAGAGTCGCTCTTATATTGTACGCGCCGGATTGTCGGTCCGCAACTTGAAAAATGTTAAAAAAAACTCATGACATGACAATAAAAGGCATGTGCCTAATAATGAATATTTTTATTTAATCTGTTTCATTGTCATTTAAAACACATCATCTACATATAAAAGTAGAATGTTCAAAACACATATATTTTCCACACATTGTACAGGAATATTTGCATATTTTTTTAAGAAAAGAGATTAAGTTCACAAATAGCAGTTTTGAGAAAAAATTGTTACAGGTCTGAAATTTTTAAAAAATGTTTATATTTTTGTTTTGAATATCCTTACATGAGATTAGTGTTACAACGGTGTTACGTTCACTTTTCGTTAGTTGACATAATTTAAATATTAGAGAGTATGTTGTAGGTATGTACATGTAAATTCTCTGAGAGATATATTACGAAATGCGACTGGGCGCGCCCTCTAACATTCGTGACTAGGACTCATAGACATAAATGATTACAGGTTTCTGTGCAGCATGACCAATTGCATTATAAATATATCACAGATTGTTAATGATTTCTTAGCGCATATTATTTGCAAGCTACTTGTGCTACTTTTATTCTTTGATCTTTCTTTTCTATTGTTCCGTGACTAGGGGAGGGTGATAGTTCTGTGACTAGTGCGAGGTAAGATGTACGAGTAGACAAATCTCATTTTGGGGCTCGCTGCTTCTGTCCTCTTGAAAGGATCTCTGTTTTCTTGGCTGTAGTGCATGACGTGGTATGTGCCTGTCCATTTTTTTTAACTTTAAGTGCTTCCTTACTAAATAACGTACTGTGTTACGCTCCATGCTTGGAATTTTTAGGGAAATCACTGTTTTTGTGTTTGTGGTTTTGATAGTCGATGCATACAGCTGAGGCTGTATTAAATAAATTTTAAATTAAGAGCTTGCCTTGAATTAGTCCCTAGTGTCGACTGAGAAGCATCTCGCCTAGGCCATCTTGACGTCATTGAAGCTTCTTTACTTCAATTATTTCCTTTTTCTTTCGCGACTTCAGTTCGCAATTTTTCACCTGTACCACTTGGGGTAATCATTTCTGCAGTATACCATGCACCCTGGACTGTGCCTTATCTGACTAAACATCACTACCTTGAGTTTCGAGGAACACCTGACTTGGACTTCGTGACCATATACCACTCAGATCCTAGGATTTAGAGAAAAGCCGTAAACTTGGTATATGATCGAATCGTTGGAGCGTCGGACTGGCCTTCAGCTGCTGTGAAACCTGGTGGTTATCTACACATAGATTTTGAAGCTGGAGAGACTCATCTTACCAGGATACTTACTTCCCCAAACTTACAGATCGGCGTAGTTTAAGTATATTGGAAGCCACACCTTTTTTTTAACCTGAGCCCTAGGCTACATTCAATTTTCACCTTACATTTATACTTTAATATATACCTGAATACTTTCGTTACCTTGGTAGCACGTTTATATACACTTAGATTTAAATAAGGCCGCAGACCTCTGATATTTAATATTTTGTTTTGTATCATTCGCTCGTGGCCACGTTTGAACCTACACTAGATCGTATAATATATTGTTGTGTTATATGTAATAATACTGTGTTCAAGTGCATTAATTGTGTTTTTTTCTGCAAAATTACAACATAATTCTGAGGGTAACTTAGACACCTATCCAGTGTATTTGGGAACATCTGACTTGGTTGCGTAACGGTCAGTGGCGTTCACAGGATTAGTAGCTTCGATAATTCGTTCGAACCGACTAACTAATTTTATTTTATTAAGGTGAGCTATGTATGTATGTATATGTGTATATGGTCGGAGTATAGTGGTTTCACTTCCACTACAGCCATTAGACTCTTTGTGCATTCCTCCTTTTTACTTGAGTACTTTTCTTCAAACCATCCTATTTATTACGGGTGGCTTGGTGGCAAAGTCTCTTTACAATTTTTATGTATGATAGCATGAGTCTGAGTTACTGAGATTTAATACTCTGTCCTCATTACCATTTATCTGGGACCACGCGCCCGCGGCAGATGTTGAATGTTCCCAGGTCTCAGTTGGACTGCCACAGCCCATCCCCAAGCCTGCCTAGGCCACTCATCCAAATACCACCAACCGGTCAAGTCTCGCGGCTAGGCGATCCCCTAAGGTGAGCTTACGCAAATTTTAAAATTTTAAAATTTAGATTTTTACTCAGGAAGGTAATATTAGTTTGGTTGTAAATCTACACCTAGCACTAAACTTGATATCCTTAGGCTTTTGTTTTACTGGCGATTTTTGTCCTCTACAGTGCCGGTTTAAGCGGGGCCTGTAGCAAATGCTGTCAAAAGGCCCTTGATTTGCTTTAGGTTCTCAAGTTTAGGGTATTAAATAAAACAAAACTGTTACAAATATACTTTTCTGGATTTAATATGAGCAAATTTAGAGAAACACGATTCTAAGGAATTATTTAATAAAAGTTTATAAAATTGCTGTTCCAAAGGCTCCTGTTTCTTGCTATCAATAACAGTAGCCACATCTGTTTTCAGCAGCTCTGCGAACTGCACTAATTCGCCACCTAGGTTGCTCTCCAAATCATCCTCGTAAGCACTGACCATACTATCTGATTTTTCCAAAAGCTCTTCTGTTGTAAGAGATTTTAGCTCTCGATACCACAACAACACTAGTAATTTTATGATATCCTTTCATACGTTTAGTTAAAGCAGACAGTACCTACGTTATCAATAATGACAATAAACACCTGAATTTCGAAACGTTGTCCAGGTGTTTGATTTTCAACAAAGTCGTCGAGTGTAGTAGAGCCGCTGAAATGGAATTAAATGAAATCCACACATAGTTTTATTTCAAGTCAGCAACTGCCGCAGGCCATCCGTTAAACAATGCATCAACGTATCAAACACTGGTTAACATAATTTACATTACTTATTAAGCTTCTAATTAAATTCACGAATCTTAAACACTTTTAGCGAACAAGCCAAACCCCGCCATTCATAAGCTGTTCGAACTGCTATAAATATTCAAAAGAAAAAAAATTACTGTTAGTCAATTTTACGCATAATATACTGTAAAAGAATTCGTCACGTAAATGTCCGTCCACGGCGCATAAGCGCGTTTAATTATTAGTGTTTGCTTAACCAAAATTGGGATTAGGCATCCACCGTGTGAATGGTAAATAAATCGATGTGGAAGAATAGTTTAAGCCGGACAAATAAATCCGGTACTAGTAGCCCATTTGAGTACCCCGGCTGACCATGAACCTAACATGGCTCGAAAAATAACCTTTTATGATTTATTAAAACATAGAAGCTCATGTCACTCATTTACCGACGTCCTGTATAAATATTTGCTGTTGGCATACTCTGCGAGCAAGCGCCGGTGTAAGAGATAGCCATTTTTCTGTTAGCATTGTCTCATGAGCTACTATGCTAACTGAGAAGGGACTATTTAATGTCTCAGTCAACTACATAACGATTTATTTAATGTATGTACATTTGTAGAAGTCACGGAACAGATCGTTAACTACTTTTACAAAAACAAGAACGTAAGAGGTATTTGTGAATATTAAACAAAACATGCATTTAGATGTAATTTTAAAATACAACTGGTGAAGGGTTTGATAAATCAATCAGATCGATATCTAGACTGTATATACTTTGCTGTATATGTACTGCTCCCCTTACAATTTTATTTAATTTATCTATTAAAACTAATAGTGGATTGGATCTGGGTAACGAAAACAGACACTCAAATTCGAAAAAAATGTTTCTTAATCTATCGGGTCGTGTCTCTTCACCATTCTGTCATGGTTTGTTCAGGCGGGGTCAAGGGCGGGGGGAACGATCAATAAAAAGCATGGGAAAATCGTTTTTACTTCATATCCCGGCGCCTTTTGACTTTACATAAAAAAAGTTGATATAAACAATGAAGAGTAAGACAAAACACATAGGCTCGTTTAAAGCGGAGCTAAATCAATTAATTAGTTCGCGAGATATCGCGAATCGTAGTTGCGAAAATAAGAAAAATCAAATTGATTTTTCATCAGAGGGGAGTAACAATTTTTATTGTGGAAGACCTATTGTGAAGAAATTGTGAGGCCGCAAGCTGGAGGTGGTAATTAGGAGCGAGAGGAGTGAGTTTTTTTTAAATACCCTTAACTTTTCTGCATATTGACCGATCTTAAAAAATCCAACGGCTTTTTGTTTTGAGCCCGGTCCGAGCCGCATAGTAAAAACTTTGAGGTCCCCTCCTAATCATCCGATTTTGATCTAGTCGGGCTAGAATTAAAGGTCACAAATAGCTGTCGACTGGTAGAAACATTATTTCCCTCACCCCCCTTCCCTCATACTGGAAACACCGTTTGAAAAAATGGGAAAATCGTTTTTTCGCGCACTAGGCGTTTAATTTTATAATGTCAGTCCGTATTCAGAGAGGTATTATTATTAATACTATAGAGGACATTATTTCCCTCTCCTACTCTCCTAATTATCCCACCACCCCGAGCCTGCGGCCCCATAATTCTTTCATAATAAATCTTCAAAAAAAATTCCCTTCTATGAAAAACCAATTTGATTTTTCCTGTCTGTCTGTCTGTCTGTCTGTCTGGCTGGCTGCCTGCCTGCCTGCCTGCCTGTCTGTCTGTCTGTCTGTCTGTCTGTCTGTCTGTCTGTCTGTCTGTCTGTCTGTCTGTCTGTCTGTCTGTCTGTCTGTCTGTCTGTCTGTCTGTCTGTCTGTCTGTCTGTCTGTCTGTCTGTCTGTCTGTCTGTCTGTCTGTCTGGCTGGCTGCCTGCCTGCCTGCCTGTCTGTCTGTCTGTCTGTAATGTGGGCTAATCGCCGATTTTGACGAGACTTGCACTGGCATATAGCTACGTATGTTATAAGGAGTAACTGAGGCTACTTTTAATTTAAAAAAAGAATTAGGGTGCCGTGCAACAAAATTAAAATCCATAAAATTGTGAAAAAAATCCGAATCCGAAACCGTTGGACCGATTTTAACGCTTTCACTGGCAGATGGCTGATGTTATAAGGAGGCTATGTTAGGCTACTTTTATTTTATAAAAAGAATTAGAGTTTGCGTAAAAAAATTAAAATCCATGAAATTCTGCAAACAAAATCAGTGTCAAATAGGGAAGTATACATCCAATATAAACACTAATAAATAATTAATTATTAACGTAAATCTCCCGAGTATTTTTACTCGATCTTCGAGTAATAAAGTAGCAGTGTTCAGTACCGCGCACGCCGTCGCCGCACCGAAATTTAGTTAGTTACATGGTGTTTGTACCCTGTTCGATTAAAATGTTTTTATTTTTTACTAGAACTATCCCTAAATAAAGCTTGTGTTAAAATTAACCATAAAATTCTAGTTTAAACTTGCACAAATTTTACTTCAAAAAAACTATTTGGATAATTATCTGAATAATAATTCTTCAACGTAAAATCATTCAATGGTATTATTTGCTTCCTACAGTATCCCTATGGTTATTTATCATTCTTCAAGTTCCACCTCATTAATACGTCAACATTATCAACACCCATCTTGTTGATTTACTCATAATTAGTACGAAGTTAAGTGATTTACAGCATTGAAGTCAATGCAAGTGACAAATTTATAAGGTCACTTAGTACATAAATTTGATTATTCCTAGTCAACGTACACAAACTTTCTACACAAGATTTATTTCTGGATTATTGATTATGTACGCTATTAATACGAACATATCATGCGTGGAACTTCAAGCTAAGCATGCGGAAAAGCAGGATATCGGAGACAGTATTTATTTTATTGGGTATTCTGTGAATATGATTTTATGTTATTTCTCTGAATGCAGCGGTGTGTCGAAGATTTTAACATTTTCTAAAACTTACATCTCATATGGGACATTAGAGCGTATTTTATTTTTGTTTTAATTTAAAATGTATTACCACTTTTTGGAGTAATTCAATCGCGAATTAATGTGGGCAATAAAAAAGGTTGCCTAAGCTAGATCAGCTCTTCAAAATAAAAATAAAAATAAAATTTAAAATAAATTAATGAGTTCAGTAATTACCGAAGTCACTAATTCCCGTGGACGCCACTGGCTTTTGCGCAGCTAAGCCAGAAGCTCCCAAGTTGTCGTGGGTATCGAATACTCTTACGGGCACTTTCTGTAATAGTTGGGGGAAAGAAAAAAATAACACACACAATAACTTACCACTAGATTTAATATACAAATTTGGTTATACAAAAAAAAAATTTTAAAGTTTAAAATTTCATACAAAAAAAAATATTGATAAAAATATAAATACATATAGTTTATACAACAAAAAAAAAGATAAACGGTTTGTCAAAGTGCACTATGAGTTCCGCAATCCGCAAACAGTATACACAAAAGAAATAAAGGGGTATGGAACAATGCCTAACCAAATAGGTTGATCAAACAGAAGTAATTAGGTGAATTGATATAGGTATTCGTTAAATATTTTATAACCTACCATGGTTGTTACGCAATAACAATGTTAAATCAAACAGACAGGGGGTGTCTCGTGTTAACATATTTAAGGCTAAGCTTATCTGTGTTATTATGCAGTAACTTGTCCAGTCGGTGGTCCTGTAACTAACTATGCTCCGGTGCAGGGGACCGATGGACTCCAGAAGGTGGTTTAAAAGGAAAGTGGTGTAAAACAGACGTTCTTAACGGTTGTTAAAGGTGTTAGATTAAAGATGAAAAAGGTAGAAAAGGTGGAGTGACTTTACACACAATGCCGACGACACAAGCCTGTAATATAGACCGATAAGTTTTGTTTGAAAATAAAAAAAGTTAGGTTAAGTTACTCTATATCGGGTAACACTTACTCAAATTGTTGGACGAACGACTTCGAAGAGATAATCTCGCTGTGCTCTTCAGCTAACTATCGCCAGTTCGATGTAACGCAGGTTCTAAAGAACACAAAAGAGGCAAAATAAAATGTGACCACGCGGTTTCAAGAAAGACAAAATGGCTTACCTCAACGTGTTAATTTAAAGTTTATTATTGATCCCACGAATGGTGGCATGTACAGATCTAAAATCTCAATACATGAATAGTGACTTCCCCTATTATATCCCGATATATCGGAACGTACAACGACGTTATTTAATTGGGAAACCACTAAAAAAAAATTTTAACACACTGCTCGCACGTCAACCGGCTTCAGCTCGAACCGGGAAAAAGAAAGAAAACCACGCGACTCCCAATGTGTGGCAAGCATATCATAGAGCAGCGTTACAGAACTGCAAGTGTCCATCACAAAATATTAAGAAAGCACAGATTTGAACAAAGATATTTGTGGTAACGACCCAGAAAATGCGCTGTGGCAATATGAACGAAATGCAATAGACTATAGACAATAGAATAATGAAAGCAATGAATATGCGGACCTGAATTAAACACATGCAAAAGGGTACGAGTAGTCACTGTTCAAAATCCGTCAAATATACCTACAATACATTTCGGATTACAAAATGGTTAACTACTAAAAGTGAACGTAACAAATGGTTGTCAATAGCAGCCAAATGTAACCAATTTTTCAATTACAAAATTTAATTAATACCCCAGTCAATGAATGCTCAAAAGGGGAGTATATTATAACAGGATATTATATAATTTTAAAAGAAAATAGATATACCATAAATCACTTAATATCTATTTAAATGTCTTCTTTGATAAGAGATGAAATACATAAGAAAAATCACCACTTGTCTCTTTTGTAGATTTTGAGTCAGTTGACGTACCTTCTGCCTTCTGCACTATGTAGTTTCAACAGACCGTCAACACTTGTCGTTTATCAACAGTTTGGTCTCGTAAAGTAACATTCCACTCCAACACTTGCTCAAATAAAAATGCTCGTACATACTTGAAAACTGTTTTCGGGGCTGCTCTGCGTGGTCTAAGAAGTTGTGCTGCTCTAAACGTTTCGCCGTTCTTCGCTGACGGTATCTTCAGTGGTAACTTAGCTGGGACTAAGTTGTGACTGATGCGGTCTAGGATCAAGTCACCCTTCTTATACTCGCTGCAGGCTCGTCACGGTGGTTGGTGGTCACTGTTCGAATGAATTTGTTGAAAAACACGATACGAATGTTATTCGAAAACATCACATGTAGGTGGTAGTTTTGATATTATAACTGCTTGACTAAATTGACCAACAAATTTGTTAAATAAAATGAATCTAAATTGATTTAACGATGTAACAGTTCGAGCCTTATATAAAGCTATTGATTTTTTTCTCCAAATCGTACAATATCTGGTTTCATAGATGATGGATTGTTAAATATATACAAATCATCGTCGAAGTATCTTCTAGTATTTATCAAGTTTACAGTTTGTGCTTTTCCTTTGCCAAATAATGCTGATGTAGTATCGCATCCACTCAATGCATGAGCCAATAATATATTTCTTTTACAGTTATGAAGGACTTCCGAATTCTGTAAATCGATAGTACTATATGCCCTTTCCTTGATGTTTCCTTGAATATCTCTTAAAAATCGAATGTCTTTATCAAGACCACAAAGAGCAATTATGTGAAAGAGAAGGTCAACATCCTGTCCAACGACAACTACCGTGGAATTATTATAGGCTTCCTTAATAGCAGTTTGGACAATTAGAACATCGTCATCATGTTGCAGAAAGAACTTGGATACCGGCATATTTCAATTCATCAGTTGGTTAATCAAACGTTCTTTATTCGCCAAATTGTCCCAGCAAATTTTTCTGTGACTCAGGAGGAGCAGGCGTCTTTTCGTTGAAAAATATTTCGGCAGATATTCGTTTTAAAAGTCTTTGTTGTCGTTCAATACCTACCTTTTATACTCTCATTATTTTCAGAATGACAATCAAATACTACGATTACTCTCTGGACGTACCGTTTTTTAATGAAATTAGTGTAAGCTGTGTATATGTCTGCAAATGTACCTTGTTCCTGCCAAATCATTCAATAAATTAAATTTCCCCTATCTCCAATATATGTACGTTCACCGGGATTAATAGGACGTTCTGCAATAGAGTAAAAAATGTCATATAGGGCGATATTTTTGTTTTTCTCATCAAGCCTTTGTCGTCAAACAAAGAAAGGGGTATCGTCGCAAGTTCATGTGTAAAACATAACAACTCTTTTGGGTGAGTGTACGGTAAAAAATATTCTCTGCAGTAATTATGTAGTATCAATCGGAATTATTTTTTCTCTTATTTTCACTGAATTGTTTCCTATGTATGATCCAGTTTGTATGAAAAATTGAGGATAACATGGATTTTTTAAATTGCGCAAGAGACCTATGCTTCCTCTCGATGCGGAAAAAAAGGGGAAATCAAAAGACAAATTGATCGTTCGTATGTTTCGGAACGAGTGGTATTTGGAATATGCGGTGTGAAAGTTTTTATTTAAAAAAAACATCTGTATGTCGTGTTTAACTGTGGGTGTAAAATCGGGTGTATAGAATATGGAGGGATTTAACAATAATTTTGGAAATGTCACGCGAGGCTGTTCTAAGCTTCTCTGTATAATCGCACGCTTTGGGGGAATTATATTTAGATTTTTTTAAATGGCGAAGTCGCCAATGTAACAAATCATAAATACAGATTAGCCATATAAATTCTTGACTTACAAACAAAATATAATTTTATTTGAAACTATTATTCATGTTGACATGCTGTTTCATGTAATCAGAACAAGAATAATCATCTTCAGTTACGAAGATATTTTTACCCTCAAATTTAAACAAAATATTTATAGAAATACCAAGGAAACTCAGGACGCCCAGACCTGCAACGCCAATCGTCAAATGGGATATTCACACTTCCATACCTCACCATACCTTACTAGATATATCAAATTTCAGCAAAAAAATATGACACTATGCACTACTATGAACAAGAATATGGCAAGATATCCTGCTCCTTACATATCCGACTAAACAATCCCATGAATTGCCTATTCGGGCGTCACAACGGACCAACAGCTAGCGCCGTGACGTTAAACACGCTGACGTACACCTGCAACAGGTACAGGCAAGGTTGCTATAGTGACCCTGACGGTCGATTCAACCCTGATTATGAATGAAGGCCGCTTTCCACCCTCCTGGCAGGGTTTTACGGGCTATGATGCGGCAAGTTCGCTGACCTTACTTTAACCTCTAATGCATGGGCGTTCGCTAGTTTTTTATGATCGAAGAGCGATCTTTTGTATATTTCTACAATAGTAGATTAAATGTGAGTATAAACAAGCATAGATATTCTATAACTTCTACTGTTTCGAATATGTTGCTGTAAATATCGTCCTCAAAAGAGTGCGGTTTAATTTCCATATTGCCTAGCCATGGGATTAACTACATCATCTTCTAATCCTCAATGGAGATTCATAAATCACCGTGGCGCTCGACTTGGAGCAGCCATATTTTATATATAAAGTTTTATATTAAAATTATATATATATATATATATATATATATATATATATATATATATATATATATATATATATATATATATATATGTTATATCTTCAAAAAATCTTTAGCCAAATTTTAATTTAAACCATTTTTATACTACCAAAATAAAGTTTAATAAAAAAAAAACAGTTGAAAAACAATGGGTGATGTATTTTTTGGAAACTGAAAAATAATCCAGACAATACCTTTTTTTCGATTAAGAATATAAATAATCTTTAAAACTAACGACACCACCTACAAATATTATTAGCACAGTATGCAATGCAATGGCAGACTTATACTGCTTTCAAGTGTTTTAATCTTTTCAGATCAGTTAGTTACGGGAGAGAATCAAAAACTTCGAATATATAAAACTTTGGATACCAAAATGTTTCGCTCAAAATTGGCGTAAAATGTTATTAGGAGCAGAATATATATATATATATATATATATATATATATATATATATATATATATATATATATATATATATATATATATATATATATATATATATATATATATATATATATATATATATATATATATATATATATTATATATATATATATATATATATATATATATATATATATATATATATATATATATATATATATATATATATATATATATATATATATATATATATATATATATATATATATATATATATATATAGCATTTTTCAAAAGAGGATTTTATTTATGACATATTTGACATAGGCAATAATAATAGTTTTATTTAATTTTTAATGTTACTAAACTGTTCGATTAGTATCATAGGGAACAACAGTCAAGAAACCCTACGAACTTAGGCTATCTTATATTTCATTATTACTCTAATTTTAGTTATGTTAATATGATGTAGATGTGTATTTATAGTAAGTAGGTATGTATGTACGTATATAAGTTTATATATATATATATATATATATATATATATATATATATATATATATATATATATATATATATATATATATATATATATATATATATATATATATATATATATATATATATATATATATATATAAATGGGAGAGTTTGTTTCTAATATGTATTATTGCATTGACAAATGTGCAATTTAATCTGAGTTCCGGGGCATATATTATGTACTCGTCTATTGGTAATGAAGTATATATTTTTATTTCGTTCCAACGTTTATTTGTTTTATTTTTTACAAGGTCTATTGGTATATTGGTATATAGTGAAATTCTATCTAAAGAGAAAAGTTTTTCTTGGTTATTAAGTTTTATTGTATCAATAAATGTTTTGAATGTCCAAGAGTCCTTTATATAATGGTTTGTTTTTCTAACAACGTTGTTTAGAATATTTGACAAAAATGTTGCTAAATTATAAAATGGACTTTGAATATATGAAACAATAAGTCTCAATGGAATATTTGGTTTATGTAGTTTTGGTAGATCATAAAATTTAGGAGCAAGAGAATTAATAATTTTTAAAGTATTAGCTGTATCTTTTGTGATATATTTTTCAGTTTCCAATTTTTTTATTAAATTATTATTTTCAATTTGATATTTTTTGATATGAGCAATGATGGTTTATTCGATGAAGACTTCAGAAACTCGTTTAACTTGAGTACTTTTCTGAAAGCCACACACCAAAAACGTTTAAGTCTCCACTTTGCACCTTTCACCTTTTTTAATTGACAAATCTGTATATGAATCAAACAAATACTACTGTGATAGACGTAGTAATAGACGCATTTACATTATTTAGCATGCCAAACGAAACTCAAACTTTGGGGACGAATATCTCTAAAACTATAAAACTAACTGAAGACTTTTCACGACAACTTCCTTAGTTATTCTGTTATCCTTCGGAGACTGTATGGTAGAATTTCTTCCAATAAAAAAGTTATTCGATTTTTGAAAAAAGTCTCGCAATAAACCGTGACCAGAATATTTTTTTCGCCATTTCAATAACGAAAAAACCCTTAATTGCATTTTTTCTATTGCGATATCTGCGTAAAGAATGGCATTTCAAAATAAAAAAAGATCCTATAACTCGATTGGTTTTTGAGATAAAGCGTGTTATGTGTCAAAAAGTTGAGTTTTCAAATTACGGCGTTTTTTCAATATAAAATAAATCGGGTCAATATAAAGTAAATTCTATGACCCTAGAGGTGTCATAGAACTCGATTTTAGATGGCCATAAACATATCTAATAATATGGTATAGACCTAATATGGTTATAGGTACCTCAAAAAAAAATCGAAAGACGCTTAGTCCTTCGTCCGTGATTATCCTCCACTATTTCACCTCTTTTTTTCTATGACAATATGATCAATTTGGTTTATGGTTTTACCATCTGCTAGCCATGTTTCATTATGTATTTCCTTTCTTAAGATTAAATTTGATTCTTAAGAGTAAATTAAATTATAAGCCCAATTAATGTTGAGCCTTTATTATTAGACTATAGATTATTAGTTTATCAGAAATTATAGAACATTCACAAAATTGACAACACCGTTGACAAAATCTAATTCAACAAATAAGCGGACTCCTTCAGGAAGAGTGATAATTTTACTCATAACGCGCGTCATAACCAAATCCTAGCCTAAATAATTAATATCCCTTTTGATGAACTGTGTTTAAATATCGATCCGATATTAAAGTACGTACTACAATATCCCTTATCTAAATTATTTACTGATGCCTGTGACGTCAAAAGGTAACAGCAGTAACGTACAGAGTAGATACGCTCCAATTTGTTTTATAAGATGATTAATTATAATGTAATATAAAAAATTGAAATACGCAAACAAAATAAAAGCACTTGGAGATCCGAAGGAGTAGTACTAGAATTTTCAGTCGCACGCATCGTTTCAACTTGCATCGTTAATATTTTACGTATACCTTACGGTGCATTAGGGTCTGAAATTAAGTATTATTTTAGAGGATAAAATGAAATATAGCGAGATATTAAGACTTGCGGGTGGTCACTGTTCGTGTGAACTATGTCCTGCATCTTTTGCTACAGCAGGTACTTTGTGGAAACCACTAATTTTATGTGAAGAGGTGGTCCTTTCCGGGCTTGGGGATGAACATCACGTCTGCCTTTTTCCATCTGGAGGGGAAATCTGGAGCCTCAGAATAACATTTGTGATATCCAGTAGTGTGCTCACTTCCTTTTGACGTATCTTTTTCTCATATAGTTAGTTTGTTAATTACTATTTAACTATTTAACATTGTACATAACACAATTTGATATTACGTTATTGTTTTGCTCTGTTATTGGATTTTATAATCAGTTGGGCAAATAAAATCTATTATTATTATTATTAACCAAAAAAATCTGTTGCGCCACTTTTTTTTTCTAACTGAGTGCAGTAACTTTGAGTTTTCATTGCGTGGTAAAATACGCGACCCGTTCCTTTAGCGTTAAATGTCATTAAACGCTTTTATCAAACCAGAATAAAACATTAATTTCCCATATAACTACGTAAGCGTTAAAAAGTCAATTAATTATAAACACAGAAGACTTTTTTACTCAATTTTTATCATACCGTTAGGGTATACGAACTGGTTACACCCACTCGTGTTACGATGTGGGCAAATTATTAATAGTAACTTAGTGCACAGTTGGAATATTAGCTATCAACCGATACTGGGAATAGGATTTTGAAGTGTAGAAATTATAATTAATTAATATATATATATATATATATATATATATATATATATATATATATATATATATATATATATATATATATATATATATATATATATATATATATATATATATATATATATATATATATATATATATATATATATATATATATATATATATATATATATATATATATATATATATATATATATATATATATATATATATATATATATATATATATATATATATATATATATATATATATATATATATATATATATATATATATATATATATATATATATATATATATATATATATATATATATATATATATATATATATATATATATATATATATATATATATATATATATATATATATATATATATATATATATATATATATATATATATATATATATATATATTTATATATTTATATATATATATATATATATATATATATATATATATATATATATATATATATATATATATATTTATATATATTTATATATATATATATATATATATATATATATATATATATATATATATATATATATATATATATATATATATATATATATAGACGAAGATGTCGGCGAAGTATCTGGGAGTGATCTTGGACACGAAGCTCACCTACTGGCCGCACATACAGAGCTCGGCCGACCGAGCCGTCACGAAGACCGCCGCACTGAGCGGACTCATGTCGAACGTGGGTGGCCCGCGGCCAAGCCAGCGCAGGCTCTTAATGGCGACGACGCATTCGATCTTGCTCTATGGGGCGGAGATCTGGGCCGACGCTATGAGAGTAAAGAAATACAGAAAACGCATGAGCGCCGTGCAGCGAAGGGGAGCACTACGGATCGCGTGCTCTTATCGCACAGTCTCCGAAGCCGCAATTCTGGTGATAGCGGGCGTACTACCCATCGACCTGCTCGCTATTGAGCGCAAGCGAATCTATGACGGTAGCGTGGAAATGGGCAGAGAACGGGCAGTAGAAGATGAGAGAGTCCGAACCCTGGCGAAATGGCAGGAAAGATGGATGAACGACCCAAGAGGTAGGTGGACACACCTGCTTATCAGAAGACTCGGACCTTGGATGGAAAGGAAATCCGGGGAGGTGGATTTCTACTTGACCCAGTTCCTGAGTGGGCATGGATACTTCCGACATTATTTGTGGAAAATGGGCAAGGTCAGGACGCCGGAATGTAAATACTGCGGACATGAAAGGGACGACGCAGAGCATACGTTTTTCGTATGCAGTCGCTGGATCGACGAAAGGAGACGTGTGGAAGCAGAAATCGGTCAAATCACTCCAGAGAACATCGTGGAGCTGATGCTTGATAACGAGAACGGATGGAACATAGTGGCTACCTACGTGCAGGGGCTGCTACGAACAAAGAGAGATGATGGCTGCTTGACAGACTGAAGAAAAAGCGAAAGGACAGAGAGGCTACGAGCTAAAGCGGTAGAGCTCGCAAGAGCAAGAAACAAGACCCAGGCTGAAGTAATGCGAAAGCGGTTCCGGTCTGGTGTTCTGCGAAGGAAAGGGAGGTGGTTTTTTAGTGAGGTCGCTGGCTCCCCGTCGGACTCAGTTACTCGTAAGTGAGGCCGATGCGGATCCAGCAGTCCCACACTATTAAGCAGAGCGGACCCTGCTTAATGTCTTTTTGAAGATTTTTCCACCGACCCTCGACAAAAAAAAAAAAAAAAAAAAATA
>CAXKVY010002845.1:0-35000 GCA_964058915.1 Tetropium fuscum | reverse complement strand
TCATCAGCTTGAGTGGTCATTCTCCTTCTGCCAGAGCCTTGCCGCCTAATAAAGTTTCCCGTCTGTAGATACCTATTCCAAACATCACAAACTGTAGACCGCGCAATTCCCAGAGTACGGGAGACATAACTCTTATTGCGGCCATCCTCTATTAAGGCAACAATTCTACCTACTTCTGCTGTAGTTACCATGATGACAACACACTAAATTAACTGTACTGTCAAATATTCTGTCACAATAACCGCGTATTTAGCCAACGTCGATGTTTTTTAATTAAAAATGATAAAATTAACAGCGTTTCATTTAAAATTTTGCTGCTCGCAGAAGAAATGAGATAATGGGATGAATCAAAAAACAAAATGTTTACAATACGTCTAAGATGGCAGCAAACAGTTTGTAAACAAAATTATTCGCCTCAATTTTTCCACAGGGTGTTTTGAGTTTACGACAAAAAACAACAGTTTGATTTACCCCTGTATAATATTGCCTGGACGAAAAATATGACTTATTACAATAATTAAAAAGACACACAATGAATTGATCTACAGACTGGTGAAAAATTTATGAAAATCAGATGAAAAATAAAAAAGTTATAAAACATCAAAATTGGGCAAAATTTTAGGGTGACGGAATTTTGTGCCGGGGAGTGTATATATAGTGAGAAAAGTGAGAAAATAACCCTAATATAATCCATAAACGCATAAAATCATGAAGTACCTACCTACAAAGTAAACAAACCAAACCGTATGCAACAGACAGAGACGCTGTGGGAGAAAATTTACATGCCTAGTTAAACAAAGACAGAGCATATCACCCCATGGTCAACTACACGCTAATTGGTGAAGCCGTATTTTATTGATAACTAAATTAAAAATCGCCAGAAAAAACAATCGATAATATTAATAGTTTCGACATATCATATTATGATTTATCAAATACACTGGCGGACCAAATTAACGTAACACAAAAAATTTTGCCCAACTTTGGAATACACTATTTTTTGAACCCGTTGCCTAATTTAGATCATCTTTTTTTTTAAATTGTACGAAATTTTGTAGTGAATTCGCTGAACCTTTTAAATTTGTTGTTTAAACAAAAAATTACAAAATTACAATTGGTTACAAATTACAATTAAAGAAATTTGGTAGAAAATTAAAAGTAAAGTAAAAACAATGAAAATTAATAAGTTGTCACCTTGTTGGATCAAGGTAGAAGAAATCTTAACCATGATGATTGTATTAAAGCAGTGACATTAATAAACGAAGGGTTGAGTATGCGGATAGTAGCTGATAGACTAGGAGTTTCTGTTTCAACCATATCAAGAGTCGTACAGCGCTTCCGAGGAACACAGAGTTATGACAGGCGGCGAGGACAAGGAAGACCTCGTGTTACGAGAGCGATTCAAGATCGTTTTATTAGGGTTCGCGTTCTACGAGAACGATTTGTTACTAGCACAAACTTTCAGGCACAGCTAAGTACCGTCCATGATGTTGAAGTTAGTGCTAAGACAGTAATAAGAAGACTCAAAGAAAGTAATCTTCATATACGAAATCCAGCTACAGGACTCACTCTTAATGCAGAGCACAGAAGAGCTAGGTTACAATTTGCTAGGGAGCATTTAGAGTGGAATATTGAAGACTGGGGAAGAGTGCTATTTACTGATGAATCTAGATTTTGCCTCTACAGTTTGCGTCTACAAAGAGTTATAAGAAAGCCAAATGAACGTTACGCACAATGTAACATACGTCAAACCACTCTCTTCAATGGAGGTTCCGTGATGGTGTGGAGAGGAATTTCATTAAATGCACGTACAGAATTGTTACCAGTACATGGAGACGCACTAAATAGCCAAAGGTACATTAGAGAAATTTTATCAGAACATGTTGTCCCATTCGCATCTTACATCGGTGACAATTTATTGTTAATGCAAGACCTCATGTTGCTCATATTGTCGATGGGTATCTCGAGGAACTAGGTGTTGAACTAAATTGGCCAGCACGAAGTCCTAATATCAATCCTATTGAGCATATATGGGATGTACTCGGTAGGCAGTTGAGAAAAACACGACCACCCCCTATGACCCAATTGTGGAACGCTTTGGACCAGGAGGAAATTAGGCGATTACTATTAAGCTTTATGTCCAAATTCTGCCAAAAATCCGCTGAAATACTGAGTTTCCTTGTATGTTACAATGGATATAGACAAGATTAAATCAAGATAATAATATGTAAATTGTATGTGCTTAATTCTGTAATTTCTATTGAATGCAGCAACAAAATTATTATATAAATAGTACCTATGCAGATCTGCCGCTGTCGTCATACTGTTCTAAACATAACATTTGCACATTAACATTAAAGAACGTAAAATGTACGTGAGAAATTAACGTGGATAATAAATGATACAACTAACCAATAGTATTCTGAGATCGGTTCATGGAAAATGACGCCGATCGGTCCGAAAATAAATGCGTAGTTCCGCTGAAAGACATCGCAAATTTGCCAAAAATGCCAGGGAAAAGTGTGCGGCAGTATAAAAAGTACCTACTTCGCATAATCTACAAGGTAAATTTAACGGCTTTTGTTTTTATGGTGGTCATTAAATTTAACAGTAAATTGGATATGCAATTTAAAAAACAATAACCCATACACATACACCTCGATATCTAGACTCTAATATCAAAATGTTGCGCGTCGTGTAAAACACTTTGTCCCACGTATGATTGGAGTGATAAGCAGGCTTATCTATGCCTATCAGGGCATCTAGTTCCGATATTATTAGTGTTATTTGTTTTTCGGACCGTATAATAATAATTATACTATGGCTAGATAACAAAGAATTACTTCAAAATAAGTAGAAACCCTCGTGAGCGGAATAGCGCTAAAGTAGGGCATAAGTATTACAACGCCGCAGGTTCGGTTTACACTTATTTAAGAACCAGATCGATGAAGTAACGCTTGTATGTATAATAATATGGAATAAGTTTTACCTACCATGGTAACGTAAACACATAACCAGTAGCGCTACCGTGAGGGAGGAGTCTCAGACTCGCTCGCTTCAGGAATTTTACTTCAATGTCTTTTAGTTTAATGGTTACCAATCGCATAAACAGTAAACCTAAAATAATTTCTCATTTCTTTACTTTAAAACACCTAATAACATCCGCCCATAGAGCCAAAAATCCCGTGTCGATTGGATGCTCAGCCAATTTTTAAAAAAACCCAGAGCACGTTGCTAGAACGGCCCAGAGTCTGGACTATGCTGTCATATATTTGTTCAAGGACTCCGGAATACGCATCACAATA
Organism: Tetropium fuscum; assembly: GCA_964058915.1. Taxonomy (NCBI): domain Eukaryota; kingdom Metazoa; phylum Arthropoda; class Insecta; order Coleoptera; family Cerambycidae; genus Tetropium; species Tetropium fuscum. The sequence continues at coordinate 31,695 of CAXKVY010002845.1, read as the reverse complement.
TGCATATGGGATCTCCATACGGCGTTACCGGTGAACCTTCTAAACGTGGGAAAGGTATTCCAGAAGGTGAAACGCAGTCACCTGACTAACCGGAAAATACTCAGGAAAATCGCCCGCTGGAAGGACGCAAGCCAGAGAAACGAATTAAGCGCTAAGGAGGTCAGAGTCCTTAGAGATTATGTGGTGGAATATGACGTCCTCTATTTCCGCTCTAACCAGGAAAAACGGTTAGTAGTCCCATAAAACTCCCACCAAACATAGTATATGCCTATCACGAAGAATCCCATCCCGTGGTAACCGAAACTGTCAGAAAAATCGGTCAAAACTTCGTACATCGCACAATGCTGGAGAAAGTTACGACTACGGCAAGTTACGTCCGGCAATACGTGAAAGGTATCGAGTCTGTGCGGTAGTTAAAAACCACCCCCGATAACTGATAGAACTCCACAGTTCGCTTTCCAGATGTTGAGCTTCGACATATTCGGACCGTACTCTCGCACTACATAGAACAACCGTTTTATCATCCTCATAGCATATGTGCTATTCAAGTGGGTAGCTCTCACCCCATGTACGACGCTCGCACCAAAGCCGGAAAATCACAAGCTATAATATCGGATCAGGGCTCCCGGTTCATCGCCCATGAATACACGACCTGGTGTCATAGGAACAGAATGCCGGGTACAGAAGGTGAAAACAACGCTCCGGATCCTCATGGTAGAAAAGTCCCAAGATACCTGGAACCGATATACCTTCCAGGTACTGCCCATCTTGCATCGCCGCCTAAATGCTGCCACAGGGTTTACACAATCTTAGCTTAGATTGTGTAAACCGTCCTTGGACGACTCGCCGATATAAAAGCGATACGGGCAAGGTTTTTGACGTTTAAAGCTATTATTATTTAAAGTAAAAGCAAAAGTGAAGACATTTAAAATCAGCGTTAAATTCTCTACAAATTGTACTTGAGAGTTTCTCATGTTCTATGATGAATTTTCCGTTAAAAGTAAATAACTTAATAAATTCATGGAGTAAGTTATAAATATTGTTGGGAAAATGAAGATTGGTGATATAAAAAAAATTGTAAGTAATATAAGTTTAGAATAAAACGTGGTTTTAAAAGAGAATGGACGTACAACGTCCGTGTGAAATTTAGTTCAAAAGCCATACCCTCGTATGGCTTTTACCCGCAAATTTGACGAAAACGTTTATGATAAAACTCGTTTATGATAAAACGTGATTGTTATGAACAAAATTCGTTATTTTATTTTGAATGTAAAAGTATATTTTATTTTGTATATTGTAAAAGCTGAAGAATAATCTATTCTTCAGTAATATTATTCTTCTACAATATACAACATAAAATATACGTACATACATACATACAATATACATACAAAATAAAATAACGAATTTTGTTCATATATAACTAATAGATTATAACTTTAAAAATAGGTGAATGCATTAATTACACAAAATAAATTAGTTTTTTCTGTGTTCATGCAAAAAAAACTTAATTGAACTATATTTAATGCAAAAACTGGTTCTTAGTGCAATAGTGAAATAAAGTCATAAATAATAGTCATTCTGCTACAGTGTCTTGTGATCATGACAAATATAAACATATTAAACATTAATGGTAAACATAAAGTTTGAGTTAAACTGTTCCTAATATATTAGTTCCTAAGATATTCGTTTCTAACTTTCTCAATGCAAACCGATAGTGCTAATTAATTATTAAATGTTGTGGTATTAAATTACACTTTTTATTTCCATGCTATGGTAGGTATTCACGTTTTTTTGCAGTCAAACTCACGTGCCGTCACTGCAAATAACTGATAATTGAATTGATAAGTAAGCGAGAAAAAGAAACTGCTATCAATTAATGTAAATAATAGAAAAAGTAATGTTTGTATATGTCAAATTGCTCTTCAGGCTTATCTAAGAGTATATTAATCTTACGGAAAAAAATACGGTTTAATTAATGTCAGCGCAATTTTGCAATTGGAGATAATATTAATAAGTTTTACGCACTTATATTAAGTAAGAACAACTTTTCGGCGCAATGTCTCTAAACAGTAAACCATAGACAGAAATTGAAAATCATAATAATTAAACAAAATACCTAACAATGGAATGCACCTAAATTGATATTTCCATGTACGTATGTCGGTTTCTTTCATCTATTATGATATCTTATCTATCAGTTGAAATAATACAATCTGGTAGATCAGGGTGCTTCTGCGATCATTAGTTCTAGGTATACCTAGTTACGCCACTTATACCAATATACTCTGTTAATTTAGTTTTTCTCATTTTGACTGATAATGTACTCTTTACTAAATACAAAATCATTTGTTAAAGTGCAAGTTTACCGCATATAAATGTCACATTGCTATATAGTAATAGAAATGTCACTGTTAATAAAAGACAAAAGTTTGACAGAAAGTTGTTTATTTAAATATTGGAAACATTTAATTAACAGTACAATTATTAAAATTTGAAAAAAATAGGTAAAATAACTTTTAACTTAAACGGTTCTATTTTAAATCATCACATATACTAAAATTTTGGATCTGCCTTTTTGATTTTATTAAGTTCTAGTCAAAAATTGTATTGAATACACCTTTAACACCGCAAAGTTTCAAGTTTCAGACAAATCGGTTTATAAATAAGATTTCGAGTCTCTCGCTCATCGGAAAGGAGTTGCAAAAGCTTTTGCAAGATTTGACACAAATTAATATAAGTAAACAAATAAGTACAATAAGTCAAGCGAAATAAAACCGTTTAAAAATAATAACACTAAATTTATTCAATTCTATTTGTTCTTTCTTAAAACTCTTACGATTCTCTATACTAATTCTTGAACGTCATCCTCCATGCCTTTTAAGTGTTTGAATGTCAACCCCCCTGTCAGTGGCAGACGTTCTCCTCATGCAATGACCAGTGTAACTGGATGCATCTGAGAATTTCAAATATTTTGCATCTTTATGGGAAGTTTTTACAAAACTGTCGATGCGAACTAGTTGTATTGTGCTCTTAACGTAATTAAAGTAAATAAAAAATCTATTGTGTTTTACTTGTTTGAATCTCAATCGTGAATATATACTTATGATAAATTTTGTATCCGTTGCACTCTGATCTTACGGTAAATACACGTTGTTAGGTTAGGTTACATTCTACAGTTAATCTGGACAATTTTACACATGACTGCCTTATCCCAGATAACACGAAATTATTAATTCAATAGTTTCCACAAACACCAAAACACTTTCACCTCCCTCTTTTTTACTAATTTCGCCAACCAAGTTGGCATCATCCGGAAACGATTAAAACTAATCTTAAACTAAAAATCATTAGTCACGCTTCAATGATCAGTTGCTAGGCAACGCGTAAAGCGGGCAATACGGTATAGGTCCCTTGTCTCTATTCGTACTACTTTTACATTTTACAATTTCTATGCTCTCAAATGCATCCAACTCTCTATTATTGGTCACATTTCTAACTAATCTTAAATTACTAATATCTATTCTATGATTGTTGTCAAAAGCACAACATACAGTGTTGCACAACATACACTAGACTTATCTGTTCTTCCATATTTTAGATGAGCCATATGCTCTTTAAATCTGGTGTTAATTGATCGTCTCTTTTGTCCAACATATTTTCAATCACAAGCATTATAACTAATTTCGTAAATCCCAGACCTTTCATTTGGAACAATTTTATCCTTTGGATTGTCTAAAAGTTGTTGTAATTTATCACTCGACGAATGAATCGCAACGAACGAATAAAGACCTTACTCGAACCACGAGTAAACCGGGGTTCGTACGGGATGGATACATATTTTGGAGTCTCTATATCCTTTTGAAAGGTCAATTACGAAGTCCAATTACGAGGTGTGTCCTTAAATTTACGCTTCCTAATTAGTTTTTCAACTATATCTCTAGGATAACCATTACCTACTCACAGCTATATCTTTAATTAATACTTTCTCTTTTTCAAACCTCTCATTACTGAGAGGGAAGCTTAGTAAATGATGGACAGGAAAATTAAAACTCGCCATTTTGTATTGATAGCGTGGTAAGAGTCATTAGGGATATCTGACAGTACTGGTATCTTTTCTATATATATATATATATATATATATACACTGAGCTCGTAAAGTTTGGAATAAATTCAATTAATCGTTATTGAAGGATTTTCACAGGAAATCCTCGGACACGTCAACCTTATTTTATAAAATGTCACTTTTTTCAGCCATCGATTTTTTTTTTGTTTTGTTCGTTTTTGAGCTATGACGTCATCGACAATTTTTTTAAATGACAACCCATATTTTTTTTCACGGATTTCGATAGAGCACATTTTTCTGAGTGCGAATATGTCAAAAACATAGTACCTTTAACATTAAAGTTTTCGAGATATTCGGTTGCAAAGTTTATAAAATGTACCATGGCACCATGCATAAGCTATCGGGCGGGTCAAGATTTTTAATAGCTTATTGATTCTAATAGCTTATAGCTTATTACATTTTAAAAGATTAAGGAGTAATATTATTTATTTTGGTAGCTTATCGAACATTTTGAAAGATTTGGGAGTAATCTGTTTAATTTTTTAACAACAATTTAAACAAATAAAAAAATATTTTAACAAATAAATGATAAATAATTAAAATAAAAAATAAAATCAGAGTAAATTTTCAAAGTGACCTCCATTCACTTCCTGGCAATATCCCATCCGCCACTGAAACTCCTGCAGAACCTTACCAACAGTATCGGGTTGAATGGTACGAATTTCATTGCGAATTCTGTCCTTTAATTCTTCGATGGTATTTGGTCTATTGAAATAGACTTTGCTCTTTAAATAGCCCCATAAAAAGTAGTCTAGGGGAGTGAGATCTGGAGATCTAGGGGGCCATTCGATAGTTCCCCTGCGACCAATCCAATGGTTAGGAAATACATGGTTTAAATAATCGCGAACGATCACAGCAAAATGGGGTGGTGCACCGTCTTGTTGGTACCATATCGTGTGATGGGGCAGATCTGGATCTACGTCATTTGGGTAAAGTACCGCAAGTGCAGGGACTAAGTCGTCTCTTAAAAATTCTAAATATATTTCACCTGTTAATACGCCTTCAAAGAAAAATGGGCCCAAATACGATTACCTACAATACCAGCCCAAACGTTAACTTTTTGTGGAAACTGACTACGAGTTTCCATTTTCCAGTGTGGATTTTCAGGAGACCAATATCTACAGTTTTGCCGGTTAACTGTGCCGTCGAGATAAAAGTTAGCCTCATCAGAAAAAACAATATTGCGTAAAAATCCGTCGTCATCAATCAGGCGTTGCAACATGGTTTGGCAAAACAGTAACCTACGGTCAGGATCATCTTCGTTTAACTCTTGGACCAAAACCACTTTATACGGATGCCATTTGTTCAATTTCAAATATTTCAAGACGGAGCTTTGAACTATTCCGTTGTTTGCCGCCACTTGGCGGGTGGGTAAATGGGGATTTTCTTGAAGCTCTAGTAGAACATTCAATTTAACATCTTGTTGCACTGGTGGACGACCCGTTCTAGGGCGATCTCTCGTATGACCCACTTCTAAAAACTTTTGTTCTATTTTGCTAACGGTGGACTGTGTAATTGGTTCTCTGTTTGGATATTTGTTGTTAAATAAACGGCAAACTTCTACTTGTGTGCGAGCTCTGTCCCCGTAACCGATCATCATCAAAATTTCGATTCTTTCCCTTTCACTCAAACGACGGACCATTTTTAAATAAAATGAATTATGATGGAATAATGATCAACTTACTTAATCAACTTACTTAATGATAATCAACTTACTTAATGATATTATTCAACTGATTAAAACACAAACTTGCGAGGAAAAACTTCAAAATTGTGACAACTGTCAAAACTGTTGTTTTTCCTGCGCTTTCTTGATAAATGATTAGCATTTGGTCATCGCTTGTATAATTCATTCTTAAAACTTTGCAACCGAATATCTCGAACACTTTAATGTTAAAGGTACTATGTTTTTGACATATTCGCACTCAGAAAAATGTGCTCTATCGAAATCCGTGAAAAAAAATATGGGTTGTCATTTGAAAAAATTGTCGATGACGTCATAGCTCAAAAACGAACAAAACAAAAAAAAAATCGATGGCTGAAAAAAGTGACATTTTATAAAATAAAGTTGACGTGTCCGAGGATTTCCTGTGAAAATCCTTCAATAACGATTAATTGAATTTATTCCAAACTTTACGAGCTCAGTGTATATATATATATATATATATATATATATATCTATATATATATATATATATATATATATATATATATATATATATATATATATATATATATATATATATATATATATATATATATATATATATATATATATATATATATATGTGTGTATATATATCAAATTCTAACCTATTGTCACTATTTTTAGCTACTAATACATCTAAAAATGGAAGTTTTCCATTATTTCCTAGTTCATATATAAACTTTACAGAAGTGAAACGACTATTTAATTTGGAAATTAAGTTTTCTACATCCGCAATATTACGATCAAACACGGCAAAAATGTGATCCACATATCACAGCCAAATCCTAGGAATAAACAATTTTCTGTCAAACCTTTGTCTTTAATTAACAGTGACATTTCTATTACTATATAGTAAAAGTACACTTATATGCGGTAAACTGGAACTTTAATAAATGATTTTGTATTTAGTAAAATAGTACATTATCAGATAGAATGAGAAAACTAAATTAACAGAGTATATTGGTATAAGTGGCGAATACCTAGACCTAATGATCGCAGAAGCACCCTGATCTATCAGATTGTAATTTCAACTGATAGATAAGATATCATAATAGATGAAAGAAACCGACATACGTAGGTACATGGAAATATAAATTTAGATGCATTCCATTGTTAGGTATTTTGTTTAATTATTATGATTTTCATTTTCTGTCTATGGTTTACAGATTAGAGACATAGCGCCGAAAAGTTGGTCTTATTTAATACAAACATTATTAAATAAGCTACACACAAAACGAGCAAATGTTGATGATATTAAAAATTCTGATAACGGATTATCTGTAAACTCTTTATGTAAATATGTTATTATGTATTTATATAAAACTTTTTATAAATATATTTTTAATCGGTGGACTAAGAAATCATATCAAACATTATTTCACTATTTGGATGTTAGAAAATTATAGTGCTTTCGTTTGATATGCAACCTAATGGAATGCGGTGCTCAGTGGCGAGCGCAATTATCTTAATATAGGAAATAAAATAAAAAACAATAATGCTAACTCAATTTAATTTATAATATATCAAAAACAAATATTGCAAATGGATGAGAACTGCAAGTGTATTTGTTTTAATTTTTTCCGAGCGAACGTTTCGTCTGTTGGTATCGGTCATGAAAGACATCTATAGGGTGGTGGTGCACGCATATAGGCAAAATAAAACAAACAAAATATAATTTACTACAACAAATCAAACAAGTACCTAATAATACTTGAGCTAACCGAGCTACCCAGTTACATATACCCTTCAAATTATCACAGTGAATATCACAATGAGAAGCGATACGATTGAACAGTTTACACATCAGAGATATTGGGGACTTTCTTAAAATATTTGATCTAGGAGCAACACAGTAAAATAAAGTTTGCTGTCTAGAATTAAGGCGCGGTATCAGAAAATTTATTTTATTTAAAAGATCAGGGCAATCAAGCTTGCCATTCAAGAAATAAGAATCTAATTAGCATGTTATTGCGTCTAGTTTCTAAAGAGTCAAAATTAAATCGCGCAAGTAAATAATTCTGATCCAGACCTCTAGGAGGATAAGATCCATCTTGCAAAAAGATCAAAAACTTTAAGAACTTTCTTTGGATCGATTCTAAATGTTGACAATGAACGTGATAAATCGGATATCATATTATTATAATAGACCCATATTCTAGTTTTGACCTCACCAGAGCATAAAACAGAGATTTGAAGGTGCTTATATTGGAAAAGTCCCGGAAATTGCGGTAAATGAAGCCATAAGATTTAAAGGCAATAGAAACCATATGGTTTATATGTTAAATAAAAGTAAGTTTGCTGTCAAAATAAATACCCAGATCTTTGAATACATCAAATCGGCTGATCATGTTATTCTCAATGAAGTAGTTGTGAGTATAAGATGAAGTTTTGCGAGTATAAGTCATTACGTTACATTTAGCTATATTTAGTTTAAGATGATTTGTCTCACACCATGAAGACATTCTGTTAATGCAGCCTTGAAGATGGATGGAATCTGTGGAATATTTAATTTCAGAGTAGAGTTTAAAATCATCGATAAATAACAAATGCTCACAAGTAATGACTTCAGGATGATCATTAATAAAGAATAAAAATAATATGGAAAGTTGTGGAACTCCCGAAGTTGGAGAAAATGATATTGAATTGAAATTTTTTTGAATACTTTCTAGTTTCAAAAGAAGTATGTTATGGTCAATCTGATCAAATGCTTTTTGGAAGGCCGTATAGACGACATCGACCTGTATTCGACTCTATTATCCAAAACCTCAGAGACATATTGAGTAAAAATCGCTAAATTAGATATTGTTGACCTCCTTTGTATGAACCCATGTTGGCGTGACGAAATAAGCTGCCTGGTAGAGTAGTAAAGTTTACTATACTGTGTGGTTAGAAAGATTTTAGAGAAATTACACAGTAGTGAAATGCCTCTATAATTTGAAACATCATTTTGATTTCCTTTTTTGTGGTATTGGGCAAATATATTTTTTTCCAATAAGACGGGAAGGACGAATTACGTGGGATGCAATTGAATAACATCTGTAGTGGCTCGGCAAAAAGATACGCACAGCCTCTTAGAATAAAACTGGGAATACCATCTACGCCAATTGTAAATGTATCCTTAGATCATTTCAGATTTTGTAAAACATCTTCATATGAGATATTCAGTAAGTCTATGTGAATTTCTAATTGTTATGTAAAGAAAACTCAGATGGATTAACTGGTTGTGATTGAATGAAGACGCTGTTAAAGTAGTCACCAAACGCATTAACGATATCAGTAGGGCTGGAAAGTTCACTGTCGTTATAGAACATTACAGAAGGGATACGTGAGGAACCATTCTTTTTATCAATAAAGTTCCAAAACTTTTTGGTGTTACCAGATAATGATCGCTCAGAATCCTGTATAAATATTCTATAAGCCTCATCAAACAGACGTTTAGATTTAGATCGATGAGCTTTGAAAGCATTGTAGAGATCGGATGATTTCAATTTTTTGTACTTGCTATATGCAGCTGCTTTTGTTCGGATGGATTTAATAACTTCTCCTGTGAACCAAGGAGGATAATGATAGCGGCGAATATGGGGAGAAGACATGTACTTTTGTACAGCTATATCGAAAATAAGAGCATAAATCATTCACATTATCTACATTCATAAAAAATTACCAATTCGTGTTATAAATAAGTTCGTATAACAGAGGAAAATTGCTTTTTTAAAGTTATAAGCAGTGCAGGAAAATGATTTTGTAGAGGATGCGACCGATTAGAGGTTGCATCAAAATTAACCCGAAGAGAAAGCCGGTGATTATCTTCAACAAGCAATGGATCTTCAGATCTATCTACGATACAGTTGAAGTTAGAAAAAACAAGATCCAAAATAAATAATTAATAGAAAATATATTTTTTATCCGGTAAACTAACTGATAAAAATGAATTAAAAATAACACTTTACTGGAAAGGATTTCCTATTACCCACGGCACTGGAAATCGGGAGATTTTTGCATTGGTTTTCGTGCATTGTTTTAGGGATTATGTTTGTTTCCACATCAACTATTCGTATTAATGTGGGGAATGGCTACATTATTGACCAGTGGAGAATTTCATTCATTATAAGCCCGTTTTGATCTTTCGTCAAATGACTGTGGTTTCAGTCTGCATAATCGATTTTTAATTTTGATATAGTTTCACTGTAAATCAAAATATACCGAAATTTGCAAGAGACATTGAACGCTATTTTCATGGAGGAAATAACACATGTAATGGTGACTTACGCAGCAGCCGTTCATCTGCCATCTCCATCACCTGACTCGTACCGTAGCACCACAAAAAACTAGAAACCCAAACCGACACAGCAGCACAGCGAGCTCGCGAAACTCTAAACAATACATCGGCGTGGGAGCTGCATCTCATGTAGGTATGATGCGAACCGCGAGCGAAAACGTTTAATAACTTAATCTTTATCACCTTAATATATTTAGACCAAATCTCGCACTACCTGATGCGAGACGCGCATGACGTCTCTAATACGGCACAGCACCGGCGTTTTTTCACTAATTAGTAGTCGACTAATCGGTACCTACTATCCCATCGCAAGCATCAGGGCCCAAATTGCTTCAAGTCGGTTAGGCATGCATATGTAAATAAAAGCTCCTCTCCTGTACCAGCCAATTTATACCGAGATACTACTTCAAGGTTAACCTAGGCACATTTTTTTTGTGTGTGGCGTTTACAACGAGAAGAGGTGTACGATCGTGATACCCTGCCACCACGATTCTTCCGTATTGGTTATAATTAAGAACAAGTGAAGGCGGTTGATGGAGGACCTGTTCAAGCCAGGCAATGAAAACAATTTTTTTAAACGTTCCCAGAGACAGTCTATAAAAAAAAGTAGTTATCTGCATACTGATATAATGTAGCACGCAGTAACTGCGATGCTTATTATATATAAAAAGTTACTTGCGGCATATTTAATTTGATTTTTTTTTGCTGCTTTGCCACTTGAAATGTAGAAATATTTAAGAATAAGTCTTTGCGCCTAATGGATGCGTCAAAAGTTGATTTTTAATACATTTTTTGCCTAAAACAGCAGATAAAGGGTGTCTCAAAATTAACGCAAGATTTGGATTTGCCGCCATTTGTGCAGTAAAGTGTTGGCAACGCTATACAAAAAACAATTCGATAGCTGACAGTTTAGGGTTAGTAAAAATGGAGCGTTACACGACAGAACAACGTGTCTTCATTATTGAACAATATTTCAAAAATAATGAAAGCTTGTCAGCCGCAGTTCAAAAATTTCATACAAAATATGATCGGAATAGTGTTTTAACTTCAAATTAGCGCAACAACTGAAGCCTAATGACCATGCACAGCGAAGAGAGTTCGTTGAATGGATTATTGAACATCAACAAATGGATGCTGATTTTTCGAGCAACATCATCCTAAGCGATGAAGCACATTTTCACCTTGATGGCCTTGTTAATCGCCAAAATTGCCGCTTTTGGGGTTCTGAGAATCCACATGTGATTGTCGAAAAACAAATGCAACCACAACGTGTCACTGTTTGGTGTGGATTTTGGGCTGGAGGCATAGTTGGACCATATTTTTTTGAAAATGAGGCTGGTCAAGCAGTGACTGTTACTGGTGCTCGTAATCGCGACATGATAACACAGTTCTTTCTGCCGAAATTGGATGATATTGATGTGGCCAATATGTGGTTTCGACAAGACGGTGCCATATGCCATACAGCCAGTGAAACAATTCAATTACTGCATGAGACATTTCCAGGCCGTGTACTCTCTCGTTTCGGTGATCAGAATTCTGCCGTCGGTAGTTAAAAGGCGGCAAGTGAATTTTTTTCAATTTTGAGATTTTTGCATTTAAATGATAAAAAAAATATAATACGATGTTTGAAATTTTAAAAAAGCGGCAAGTGACATAACGTCACCATTTGGAAGTAAAAAGGCGGCAAGTATAAATATTTAAGTTACAAGGCGGCATCTTTGCAAATATACCATTTATTTTTTTTAAATCTTTGCCTAATTTTGTAGCACACAGGCGGCATTATACACATATCTACTTATTACTAAAAGATTTATAACAAATACGTAATAAGTCTTGAAGTTAAAAGGCGGCAAGTCGCTTAAGCACTCTTTTACATAAAAAACTGCAGTTTTTACGTCATAAAACTTGAAGTTAAAAAGCGGCATTGTTTAATACCACCATGTATGTTAAATAAGACCACGAAATACGTAACGAAACTTGTAGTAAAAAGCGGTTAGTGACTTTCGAGCTGTTTTAACGGTCATATTCCTACGCCGACGAAAATGTATTTGGAAGTTAAAATACCTGCGCCGGTCGACCGTCACTTTTCTGAAGTGGCAAAGTAATTATTTGCTGAACTAATAATTTTTGTCTTTAAACTTAATAATAAATATTAAATACCTCGGTTCTAGATGAAATTTTAAATATGTACCATTGAAGTGATACGTAGTTATAATAATAATAAAAACTTTATTATTATAATTACCACTAAATTGTACGGGATTTAAAATTTGATCTAGTATTAGAACCACGGTATTTAATATTTATTAAAAACCAATTAATCGAAGTATTTATTATAACCTAACTATAGGTTAGGCGTGTAGGAAACTAATTATTTTGCATTTCTTATAACACGAAAATAATATCACCCTCCATTCTTTAGCTTTTCAGCTGGACCACGTTATGCATGACTTGACCAACCACCAAATTTATATTATTGAGAAAATGAGAATTAGTTTACTTGCTTCGTAAAACTAACCATTTATGATTAATTGTTACCTTTTTTTATAATAAAATGTAGTACAAGATTATATATGTCACAATAAAAAACTCGAGGTTTGATTTCAAATCAAAAAATTTTTTTTCGCAAAAATGTCGCTCGGTCATGTATGCTTTGTGGGAGAGGTAAGAAATTTTTATTTCGCATACTATGACCATAAGTCAAAATTGCCTTTTGGTCATATTATGCTAAACTACATAATTAGGCTTCACAAATCTTTATTATTGATTTTGGAAAATTTTCAAAATAAACATTAAAAATCACAAATAACTAGGTATTTAAATGAAAATACATATTAGGAAATATTTTGTTCCAAGTCAAAGTCAAGTTCCTTATTGAAACCATCTATATCTTCTTCAATATCTGGATCGCCTATCAAATTTTTGTAAAAATTTTTTGCATCATCGGGGATGAAGGTCATTAAACTCTTTAAATCCAAAAGTTTATTTTCCGCGATGGGTTTTCCATTAGGCCAAAGTGTGTCTAACTTGTGACATCTTGTAACAAAATTATTACTTTTTGATAGTCTACCAATTTTTTTTTCTAAATTAATTTCCTGAGCATTTGAATAATCAAAACTTGTTTTTACAAAAATGCTAAATGGATGTTCATCTCGAAGTTCAATTTCTCTGAAATGCAACCAATTTATTTTCTTCTTTGGCACATCTATTTTTCTATTCACAATAGATTTTTCTAATACTGTTGTACTATAAAAATCACTTCTTTCCATTTTGTGAACTATGAGGGGATTCTTTCTTCTACAAGATCTCATTACATTGATGTAATCATCGGGAGAGTACATCCTTTGTTGTAATTTTAAGGCGCATTCTATATCACCAAAATCGGTATCATTAGGTAAAAAGCTACGTCCCGATACCAAAAAACGCATAGTAATTTTTGTGATATTAGGATGAGCTGCCATCACAGCTTTCAACATCAAAACAATTTTTATATTTCTGTTTTGACCTCCGCAACTATCAGACCAGAGGATTAGGTGTCTATATTCAACTAAATCCTCATTCTGCATTATGTGTTTATATAAACAAGACCCGACTTCTTGGGCTCCTCGACCCGTTTCCCCTCTAACCATACGTAGCAATGGCCCTTGTTCTTTTTTGCACTATGTACACCTGCATTATACAACCAAAGTTGACGTTTATAGAAAACAATATTCGTGGGTATTCGCGGCAGGGGAAGAGTTTTTTCTAGGTCGAAACATAGAACCTCCAGATCCTTATCTTCTTGAGCTCTCTTTCTATCTGCCTTCAATAAAGACCTTGCTTCGTATGCTAATTTTAGGTGATTGTTCTTTTCATTAGTGAACTTGTTTCGTTCCTCTAATGTTCCGGTACTTTTTAAAATTTCTAATCGGTCGCAGGTGTTACACGTGTCTTTTTTTAATGGCTTTCTCCTTAAGTTAAAATGGGTAAGGAAAATATTCTTATATTTAGAAAAAGATACTGGTCTCCTATTTATATAAATTGTACATGACAGGCAATGTGGTATCAGATCGCAAATACAGGGCATCAGTTTTTTCAGTCAGGAATAGTGCAATTTATATTTCGGAAATTGTTCAATATCAACTACTTTTTATAACCTTTCATCTGATATTTTGTTTCTTCCTCCTCCTATACCACGGCAGTCTTTTACCCCTTCTGGTCTTTTTAATGTTTTCAACGTCAAATTAACCTAAGAATGGCTTGCAGAGTATAATCCCATTTATTTTATATTGTCTTGTAGAGCTTGTTTTTTTTTGAGAACCTTTAACTTGTTTTCTCTTTATAGGGCATTCATTTACCATTGCACAGATTAGAGCTCTTTGGGCATCATGTGACGTAACTTTGTAAAATTTTTCAAATTCTTCTTTTACTTTCTCCTCGCCAATTCGAGAAAAACATTCACAACGACACAAATATTGCCTAAATTCTTTCTTCTCCTTTATATTTCCTTTCTGAGTAAAGTATGTCTTATTTTGAATACAGCGCAGTTTCCTTATTTCTCGATTTTGAGCTGGAAACTTTCTCTTCCTCCCTTTTTTAGGGAGACCGATAGGACTTTCGGTAATTTCCTCATCAGCATAGTCCTCTAGCTCCAATAAGTCCACAGAAACTTCATCAAAATTACCATTGGGCTCCCTATTTTCTTGTATGTTGGAATTATTAAAAATTTCTTCCCCAAAAATATTTTCTTTATTATTGTTATAACCCAAAACTACACATACATTCCCCATATCTGTTATATTATGTGAAATATTTGCGTTAAAACCCTCAGAAAACTTCTTGATACCACTATCTGTATAATCTTGAACCACATAACATGCACCCTCTAACTGCGCCTCTGTAATATTATTATCAAATAAATTGTCTTCAAACTCATTGATATTATTAAGCTCTAAACATGGTTTTAAAACATCAATAGCTTCAACGATTTTTTCATCAAAACAGATTGGTGCCATGTTAGTTAAAGTAGAACAACTTCTGTATGGCATATTCTCATTTTTATTTACATCTAAAACTGGCACAGCATTTGGAGCACCCATTAGGATGTTATTGGTTGGTATTGCTTCGAAAACTTCATTCTAACACCAAAAATGTATAATATAAGTAAATTGTATTTTATAAATTTAATATGAACTTACTTCTGAATTTTTCTCCATAGCTAGCCTCAAAATTAAATCAGCCCTGGTAGGGCTGATTTAATTTTCAATCAATAGGTACTCACAACAGTTACCTAAAAGTCAAACATAACCACAAATAATAAAATCTTTATTCAACAAAAACGAAGTGGACTATTTTGCATTACATGACTAACAGGCATGTCAGCGGTCGTCGTCTGGTCACGTATTGCAAAACACAATAACCCTGATTTAAAATTTGGCGCTTAATTTAAAAATACTTCTATAGGTGAATTAGAGATTTCTATACATCCTTGATTTTTTTATGAATAAATATAAAATAGTCGCGCTAGATGGCAGTATAACCTCGGAATTGACGAAATGTCGTTTGGTCAAGTGATGCATAACGTGGTCCAGCTATGATTTTTATATAATTATGTATCTAGTAATAGCTAATCTCTAATCTAAAATCTAACAAGTAATAAAACTAATAAGTAACGATACCCCATCATTCAAGTAGTGGGAAATATATTTTTTGATTTTTAATTAAAACAGACTTCTTAAACCGACTTGAAGAGGAATTCAGTGCAGGCGCACTTGTTTCGTGCATTATTTTGTATATTATGCTACGGGCTTGCCCATCGGCGCGGTTTCAGTGATGTAACCCTCGTACCCTGCAGCCCCTAATTAGTGATTGGTGTTACAAAGTCATATGATTAAGGATTCTATCAATCAAAGTAATTTTCGCCAGCTTGCAAGTCTACTTTCCAAATATGATAATAAATTCAAAGAATTTTTGGATGAATCCACTGTTTTTAGTGGTCTGTCGAAAACCATTAAAAATTATTTAATTGAAAGCATTAATGTACTTAGTTGTATCCGAAGTGATTTTTTTCTGAACTCTGACCTTCCCGTTGGTTCTTGCTGAACTGTTTATTTTTGGAACGTTCTGCTATACCTACGAGCTGTTCTTTTTTCCAAATACACAAACTACTCATAGCAAAAATTCAAGATAAAGTTTATTGTTTTAAAATTCCAAAAGTAAATTGACAAACTAGTTAAAATAAAAAAATCCAAATACGGCAAGGAAAATTAAAATTCGTTGAATCATTGATCGTAAATTCGACAAACGAAATACCTATTGGTTTATAAAAAATATTTAACAATCTAATGAAATATATTTTGTTTATTTCAATTTATTTATCAGTAATTCGTGAATAAATATTATTTCAAAAAAGTTTGATACTTTTTCCAAAAATCATGTTTGCGAAACCCTCAATTTTTTTGTAAATGGATTTTCCATTGAAATTCTGAAGTGCCAGGAAATCGCGTGACCTTGGAAATTTGAAAAATTTACCGCCTACCGCCCTACCTGATGCTTTAGTTACGAGCCGCCACTGCTGGACTGACTTAGAGTCGGAAAATTTTATTGAGCTGGATTTTTTAAAAGCGAATGTTCTTAAAAATGGTATAACTTTGCCAACTTCTCATACAGAGGCTAGAAGAATACCAGAATTAAAAGAACAAGCTATTATTAAAAACTTATGCCCTTTAATGAGCGAAGACAGGAGACTATTTTGGGAACAGCTATAAACGTCAACCGTCGATGATTTAAATGAATCATTCGACTAGATTAATTTAGTCACATTAATTTAGTTACTCTACTAACTACTAAATAAGTTAGGTTAATTTAGTTACCTAGTCATCATTTTTAGTTTTTTGTTTTTGTTAAAATTTCATTGTAAGTGTGTAGTCCAAAATGTATGTAATTTTTTGCATTTATAGGATAGAATTTATACGATAGGACTTTATAGGATAGGATAGAATTTATATTTATTTATATATATGAAAATAAATACCTTGTATTTATTGCAGAAAAGGGTTTTATTATATCAGCGTACTTTAGGATCAGAGAAAAATATAAATATATATAAAAAAAGAAAATCTTGCACTTACTTTTTAATTTGGATAATTACAATTAATTAATAATATAATGGTCAGGAGTGCAAAAACTTTTTTCGGTTGAGAAGACAGCCTTCGCGACGTCTTCTCCTACTTAAAATAGAAACAAGACACACCAAACAAGCGCCACCTCCTAAAATTTTTAGGGTGGCACATCTTAATTTGCCATATCCGTAAATAAAACAACAAAAAACCCTTCCTCTAGCCATGAAAGAGCCACAGGTAAACAAAACATGCATGAGAACATAAACTGGTTGAACCAATGATTATTGCTTTTAGGAAATAACTGTGATCATAAAATTACTTAAAACTTGCAAGATAACTATTATTTTAAAAAACAACCTGTATTTAATAATACGATGTTACTTAAAACTTAAATTTACCTTCTATGAGTTAAAAAGTCTTTTGCTTGTTTCTAAATATCGGCACTTCAAATGCTTTGTAGTTAAAAGGGGGCATTTGAACATATTTTTGTCGTTTGCCGCCTTTTAACCTCAACTTCTTATTCGCATAATTACAAAAGACGAAACAAGAAAGAATTAACCAACATTTTTTTAAACAAACCTTAAATAATTGTCTTAAAGTACAGGGTAAGTCTCTTAAGATTGACACCCCCCTTATATCACTTATCCTTTGCCGATTTAACTCATTCAAAAAAGGAGTAGACACGGTTTTTGATGAATTTTGATAATTTGAGCACGGATATTAAAAATCTCGTAAGATATACAGGGTGGAAAATAAAACATGATTTTTTTAAATGGAACACCCCGTATATTTTTATACCAAAATAATGTCTTTAATTTTCTGAATAAAAAAATATCTAATTGTTATATAATCACTCCACCTGTTTGTGAGATATTACTAAAAACTTATCACATTACGGATGTCAATTATAAAACAAAAAACATATCAAGATACCTCGGGAAACAATGCCATTTATTGAGGTAATAAATTAATAATATATAGGTGACAATAACAGTAACGAGTAATAACATTAAACAACATAAGCCTAATAAAAACAAATAAAAGTCAATATTAATACAGTAACACAATAGAGTAACACAATTTTATTTATTTACACGTAACCACCACCATTCTGAATACACATTTGGCATCGCTTTATAAAATTGCTTCTCACCCTTTAAAATATATCACCATTTTGGTTTAATTCCTCAATTTTTACACGTATGCATTCTTCTAACTCATTCATATTATTAAAAACCCCAGTTTCGTATATATCTTGTTTTATCGTACCCCAGAGAAAAAAATCCATAGGTGTTAAGTCCGGACTTTTAGCGGGCCAATGTATAACACCGTGCCTTCCTATCCAAATAGGATATTTTCTGTTTAGGTATTCGGTGACGTTCCTTGCAGAGTGCGGTGGTGCTCCATCCTGCTGCCAAATAACAGATCTGTTGTCCACTAAATTAATATTATCTAAATAATTTTCAAGTGGATGTTGAAGTATATCCACATAACGTTGTGCATTTAAGGGCCCATTTATAAATACAGGACCTACAATAGCATCCATGTGGATGCCACACCACACGTTTACAGTTTGTTATCCTTGTTTTTTTTTTTACAATATGTGGATTTTCCGCTGCCCAGTAATGTGCATTTTTTCTGTTAAAAATTCTCGCAGTAGAAAAACCGCTTTTGTCAGTCCAAAAGACATGACTTAGAAACTCATCATCTTCCTCTATTCTATCAAGTATGTCTCTGCAGAAGGTTAACCTGTCTTGAAGGTTGTTGTCGTCTAAATATTGAACGGGCAAAATACTATATGGTTTAAAATTATGGCGATGTGATATTTTTATCACACTTCTTTGTGATATATCCAATTCCATTGCTGCGGCATAGGATGATTTGGATGGATTTTCAGCAAAATATAATAACGCGTTGAGTTCTGTCTTCTCCTGTTTTTGTTCTTCGCCTTTCCCTTTTCTTGTCTCTCAGAGATTCGGTATTCCTAAACTTTGCATAAATGTTTTTAAAACTATTTTTGGAAGGAGGAAGCCTTTCTCGAAATAACCTAACATACTCCCTCCGAGCAAGAGACTTATTCTTGTTGCACTGAATATAAATTTCAAGTAACTCTTTTCGCTGTTTCAATGAATATACCATTTTCAAAATAACTTGCTTCTTTACGAACACTACGTATTTTTTACGCTAATATCTAAGAGAGTGAACTACTATCTCACAAAAAACTGGATGACATCTGTCAACAAATAAACAATGCAAATATGCATTGTTTCCAGAGGTGATGTTCTTATTTTATAATTGACACCCGTAATGTGATAAGTTTTTAGTAATATCTCACGAACAGGTGGAGTGATTATATAACAATTACACATTTCAGATTATAAAAACCGCGTCTACACCTTTTTTGAATGAGTTAAATCGGCAATGTATAAGTGAGATAAGGGGGGTGTCAATCTTAAGAGACTTACCCGGTACATATAAATAATTAAATTCAGTATTCTCAATTAATACTGGATCAAAAAAAATAACGTTTATATCTTTATTAGTGAAGGACAACAGAGTAAAGTTTTTGCCGTTTTTCTCAAAACTATGGTTTTGTCACTTGCCGCCTTTTAACTTCTGACGGCAGAATTGGCCCCCTAGATCGTGTGATTTAACACCATTAGATTTCTTTTTATGGGGTTACCTGAAATCACAGGTCTATGTCAACAGGCCCACAACCACCCGTGCATTAAAGATTGAACGCTGCATCAACGAAATTCAGCCACATTTATGCAGAATGGTCATGGGAAATTTCGACAAACGAGTGCGTATGTGCATGCAAAGCCGTGGAGGCCATTTGCCCGATGTGTTATTCCTTAAATAACCCTATCCTATGTACTTTATGTTTCAATAAAAAACTAACAATCAAAAAACTTTGTTTTCTATTTAATTCAAATCTTGCGTTAATTTTGAGACACCTTTTAAATCATACCTGAAAATAGAAAAATCACATTTATTGAAAACTGATAATTATAATAATACACATCTGGATAAGTAATTTTCATCAAGTTATTTTCATCAAATTATTTTCAACAAGATATATGACTTTTCTGTAAAGAATATTGTTAGATCTTCTCTAAGAAATTCAAATGTAGCGCTCGCGTGCAAAGTAAAAACACCGAAAGTGCTTAAGAAGCTTAAAACACAATTTCAAGAAGCAAGCGGGTCAACAATATCATATGACAGTTGAATCTGGCGTCGGGTAGAGGAGACGCCAGAAAATGATCATCTGTTTGACCTTGTCATAAATTGAAATATAAAGTATACAGGAAAGTGACCTATAAACAATCGTTAATCTAACATCAGGTGTGGGGTACACGTGTAGTTTTGTGTGAGTTTTTCGGCATTACAATAGGGGAGCTTTGGCTATTAAAAATTGATGGTAATAAAGATGCGTTTGGTTGGTCCGATAGGGAAACTGTAAGTAGAGTTGGCCCATTTTTATTGAATCTGCACAAAGATGGGTTCCTGCATGGCAGCCCGTCGAGGAAACATG
Source organism: Tetropium fuscum (assembly GCA_964058915.1). Lineage (NCBI taxonomy): Eukaryota > Metazoa > Arthropoda > Insecta > Coleoptera > Cerambycidae > Tetropium > Tetropium fuscum. Next base: position 10,947 of record CAXKVY010002845.1, on the reverse strand, counting down.
GGAAGATTTTTAATTAGATTTTTCAGTTTTATTTACTGAGCAGAAAAATTTAGGAAAACTTTTATCTGACGCAGTAAATTTTGTTATGCAGTTATGTAGAGTACGCTAGAGTAAAATTAGAAGAATTAAAATCATTACATGCAAGTTAGACAGATATTGATTTAATTGAAATTATTGCACATTCTATTAACGATACTGCTGAACGGCAGCGTACAACTCACTTCAGTTAGTAAGTTGATTGCATAAGTATGTAAGATTATAAGTTTATTATAGAGATAATGTTCTTTGTTAATCTGTTTAATATTTTTATATTAACAAATTGTAGATGGCACAAAGAGTTTATAGAGATTATTTTGAATATAAATTGCGTCCATAATTAGGCGTGTTTTATAGTTTTGTTCTTTATTAAGAACTTTAGTATATTCGCAGTTAAAGTTATGCCCTGTTTTGTTAGAATGTTTTTTAGAGCTGTAATATTAGTTGAATGTTTGTGACCTTTTAAATGGTCTTCCAAAAGTTGCATTGTTTGACCAATGTAGACTTCATTACATTGTTTACATGGAATTTCGTATATACAATATAGTTTTTTTAAGTGCATTTTTGTCTTTTAATGTTGTGTAAGGAATTTTAAGTTGTTTCTATTTTTATGTGCTGTGTACATATCATATTATATTTTTAAAATGTTTGCAATATTTTCTGATTGTTCTGGTATATATGGTAAGGATATATATGATTTACGATTATTAGTTGTATTGTTTAGTGTTGGTTTGGGAATTGTAGTATTTGTGAATTCTGTTTTTGAAAACTTTGTTGATTAAAGAATAAGGGTAGATATTATTTGATAAAACATTTTGCTTTTTCTATATATTTTTTTCTGAAAATGGCAAATGTTAGATTTATCGATCTGTCTGCAATTCTAATGATTACGGGTTTTTATGGGGTTTTTGAGTTCAAATTGGTATATCTACCATATCATATTGTTTTTGTTTTTCCATTTTGTTAATATTTCAGTTTCATTATTTATAAGTTAAATCTAAGAAATTGATGTTATTTTCTGATTCGTTTTCAATTGTAAATTGTATTTTTGGATGCCAAGTCTTAAATTTATTTAGAATCGAATTTTTATGTTCAGATGGAAATTCAGTTATGCAATCATCAACATAACGTTTGAAAAATGGTATTTTATAGTTTAATGTTGGAATTATGTTTTTTTTCTAAATCCTCTAGTACTAATTCTGCAATTGTACTAGATATTGGTGAACCCATTGCATAACCATATGTTTGTTTGTAATATGTATTATTGCATTGAAAAATGTTAAATTTACTGTGAGTTCCAAGGCATATAAGAACCATTCTATTCGTAAGTATATTTTTTATTTTGTTCCAACGTTTATTTGTTATATTTTTTACAAGGTTTATTGATATATTGGTATATAGAGACATTATAGTTTGTTTTTCTAACAACATTGTTATGAATATTTGATAAGAATTTAGCTAAATTATAAAATAGACTTTCAACATATGAAACAATAGGTCTTAATAGAATATTTGGTTTATGTAGTTTTGGTAAACCATAAAATTTAAGGGCAAAAGAATTATTAATTTTTAAAATATTAGCTATATCTTTTATGATATATTTTTTTAATTAAATTGTCACTTTCAGTTTGATATTTTTTAGTAATCACTTGTGTTCATGATTACAGATTTGTTTGATTTATCTGGTTTGAGAATAGTAATTTGTTGGTTAATTTTTAGAAATTGTTGAGTATCCTTTATTTGTTTTCCTAATTTTTTTGTTGATTCATTTATATTATTTGATTTATTTTTAAAATTATATACTGCATTATTCATTTCGAACCTAATTTATTTTTTTATAATATGGTTTAGTTTCTATTATATTTTCAATATTTGCTATTATATTCGGAATTGGTAAGTTATTTTTGTTGGTATTCATGATAAAGTTTAGACCTAAACTTAATATTTAAATAAAGTTATTTGAGATTATTGTATCTGAAATATTTTCAACCCCATTTTCATTTTTATTATTTTGTTCATTATTCGTATACATCTTTGATCATTTTCAGTTCTCCTCCTGTAAAATTCGGTCGCTTATGATTGGAATTATTGGTTTTAGAACCACTACTACTCGCATTCGTCGCTTCCATCGCATAAAAAGCACTAAACACTCGCGTATAACAATATTATAATTAATTTATATTGCGAAACAACCGTACATAAGACATAATGAAACGCTAGTTTTTTCAAAAATATTGAACCCCTATTTTTTTTGTTTTCCGATACGACGCATATTTTTCTAAATATTTGACCGTCCCGGGACTTTTTTGACACCCTATATATATATATATATATATATATATATATATATATATATATATATATATATATATATATATATATATATATATATAAGCTTTGAAATTCTTTGCTATTCATATTTGTTTTGTGAAAAGTAATCTTGGGTTTGTAGCATTTCATTACATAGAAATAAGTAAATCGACGAATAAGAAGAAAAACACACTTACCAGTGCTATATCTGGACACACATACGGAAATGAACCACTATACACACGAAAACGAACCACTTAGAAGTTGTACAAGTTCTTTCACCTTTCTTGAGGATCTTCAGAGTAGTATACGATTTATTTCATTGATCATTTATACTTGAATTTAAAATATTAATACTCCAACACTTGCAGTGACGTTTTATGACATTAGTTTTTGACGGAACTCAAATTCTTAGAATACACAAACCTAGTCTACTATTTATATTTGTTCTATTTGAACATATTATATATAAAAGCATTAGGCATACAGTTATCCTTTTATATATAATATATAATATGTTCAAATAGAACAAATATAAATAGTAGACTAGGTTTGTGTATTCTAAGAATTTGAGTTCCGTCAAAAACTAATGTCATAAAACGTCACTGCAAGTGTTGGAGTATTAATATTTTAAGATATAGATTATGAACAATGGTGCGAATTTCAGAGGAACATGTTTTTATCAATCAATGCGAAATTTATCAAAAAAAATGTCTTCACAAAATAAAAAATTTAAAAAATTGATTACTAAGGTACCAAAAAATGTTCCTCGGAAGGTTGACATTGTGGAAAATCACTCGTCACACTCTTTTGATAAAGAAGAACTTGACCTTCTAAACAAGGGTTTAAACTTTGCTATAGCCCCTTCTGATAAGATTTTGGATGATGTCGTGGCAGGGATTGAAGTTCAATTCAATATCTGCCTGATTCATCCAAGGGTCTCGTCAGAGTGGCTTGTAGGAACCAAATTACTAAAAATATAATGACTAACGTAGGCAATAGAAAGTCATGCTCAAAGAATCCTAGAAAAATTATCAAAAGATTGCGCGAAAAAGACTGTTTTTATTTAAAAGCAGATAATGGTAATAAGGTTGTTATTTTAGATAAAAAGGACTATTATGAACGGGTAAACAACCTAATTAGTAATGGTCCTTATAAAGAACTTACTAGAGACCCTTTACCAAGAATGACCACTGAAATGAAAAATGTCCTCAAATCATGTAACAACCTTATTACTCCACCTGTTAAGAATGGGTTACGTGTGTCTAACCCTACTGTACCTAGATTGTATTGTCTACCAAAAATTCATAAGCCAGGGAAGTCGGTGCGTCCAATAGTATCGTCTATTGGATCTCCGACTTACCACTTATCAAAATGGTTGACTAAGGAATTTGAAAGTTTGCCCATTGCACAGCCTAGTTTTTCAGTTAAAAATTCGAATGATTTCATTGATAAGGTCAAGAATATTCAATTGCAGGAGGGTGAAATTTTGATTTCCTTTGATGTTTGTTCATTATTTCCTAGTGTACCAATTCCACAGACCTTGGACTATCTTGAGGATTTACTCGAATTAAACAACTATAGAAGAGAAGTAATAGAAGAATATATAAACCTTACAAAACTTTCTATGAAACAAAATTGCTTCCGTTTCAATGACAAGTTTTATGAACAACATGAAGGAACCGCAATGGGTAACTGTTTATCGCCTTTCATTGCTAATGTCTTCATGAGTCGTTTTGAAACTGAAGCAAAAGAAGAATTCGAGTATTTTCCTAGGATTTGGCTTAGGTATGTGGATGACATTTTTGCCGTGTTTGACACTAAGATTGCGGATGTAGAAAACTTCATTTCCAAATTAAATAGTCGTTTCACTTCTGTAAAGTTTACATATGAACTAGGAAATAATGGAAAACTTTCATTTTTAGATGTATTAGTAATTAAAAATAGTGATAATAGGTTAGAATTTGATATATATATAGAAAAGATACCAGTACGATCAGATATATCCCTAATGACTCTCACCACTGCTATCAACATAAAATGGCAAGTTTCAATTTTCTTGTCCATCGTTTACTAGTTTCCCTCTCAGTAATGAGAGATTTGAAAAAGAAAAAGTATTAATTAAAGATATAGCTGTGAGTAATGGTTATCCTAGAGATATAGGTGCAAAACTAATTAGGAAGCGTAAATTTAAAGACATACTTCGTAATACTACGACCTTTCAAAAGGACATAGAGGCTCCAAAATATGTATCCATCCCGTACGAACCCCGGTGACGTCACCATGAAAATAGTATAAATATGGTAGATTTTGTAGTTTAAGATTAGTTTTAATCGTCTCCGGATGATGCCAACTTGGTTGGCGAAACGCGCGTCGAGCGAAGTGAAAGTGTCTTGGTGTTTGTGTAAACTACTCTGAGTGTTCTAATTTTATATTTAAATATGTAAAGGTTGAGTTGAGCAGCCTAGCGCTAGACTTCGCCTTTTTTATAAAATTTGTATTTTATAAAAAAATTTATACAATTTTTAATAAAGACCATTTATTATTATTATCATTATTATTATTGATGTTAACCGTATGGTGTAGCCTGCAAGAAGCCCAGAAGAAGTTGGTTGTACTCTTATACTTGCATTGTGCCCAAATCGTCTCACAGAAGAGCTTCCTGAGGTGTGTAAAAAATATTCCCAAGCTGTTTTAATTTTAATATGAGATAGTCGCTCCTGTAAAACTCTTAACGTTGTTAAACCAGTTCCAAATTCAGCATTTTTGTCTTTTAGCGTATTAATAAAATCTGTGAAGGAAAATTCCTGTTGTTCATCAGATGTATCGTTTATAGTTATAGGAATGCCGTGTTTAATATTATCTTCATTCGTAATATTAAAATTACTATTAATACTTTGTTTTGAAGTACATGCCGTAGGTTCTAAAAGCCTGCTATAAAAAGACAAAGCTTGTACTTTTGCGCCAAAAGCTAATTTAGCTAGTTCGTATCGATCTTCAGGATTGATAGCTGGAACGTTACAACAGGGTATATTAAAAAATGTGCAATTTCAGCTTGATGCTTGCAAAATGTACCCAATCTTCCATCTTCACAGCTGCAAAATCTTGTTACTATATCGACTTCGTAAAGAATATTAGAATTTTTCTCACTAGGGATATTGTAAAAAATCTTCTGATACTTTAATTATATCTTTTTTTGTAGATATTTAATTTTTTTCAATTGCCTTTTAAGTAGTGATCTTGGGGCTGCATCTCTATTATTTACAACATTTCAAAGATGTTTTCAAAGAAGTCGATTACGGCTATGGCATTATAAGCTTTTTTTCTATGTAGGACTATATCCTTGAAAAGGAAAATTTTGTCATAGCTACTGGTCCAGAAAAAGAAAGCATGACCGTCAGAAGGAAGAAACAAGGAAGCAGAAGAAGGAAAGATAAAGCAGCAGAACGAAGTCACAAGGAAATAAAAACATGTAAAAAAGTACCAAAGCAGAAAATGAAGAAGAATGACAGCTCTCAAGATATTTGCATTCCCAGTGAAAGCTGATTTAATACATTGACTGATAGGTAAGGAGAGCAAATTATTAGATCAAGCTGAAAATGATAACCAACAAGATTACGTTATAAAATGTGTGTGATTTTGTATAAACGTATAAATTATATGTGATTTTGTTATAAAGTATGACAAAAACTATTTTCCCGGAAAAGTAAAACAGGTAGACGCAGTAAACGAAGAATATGTGACCTCTATGGAAAAGAGTCACAACGGAACATTTTGGAAATGGCCACAACCAACAGATACAATTTGGTACAAAAGGGCCGCTATCCTAAGGAACATTGCTACCTCATCGTCATTTATTTGAGGGGATGCCAAGACGCATGGAAGCTGTAATTCTTGCTCGGGGAGGCAATACAAGATATTAACTGTTTTTTTTAAGTTTATTTTTGTTGTTAATTTTAAAATATTGTTACATTCATTATCGAGAAATTTTGTATGTTGGTTCTTTGTTTGTGAAGTTAAATGTTAATGTTAATTATAAATTGAAAAACTACGTCATTATTTTAATTAATCATATCTTCCCTAGGAATTGTTAAGAAGACACTACGCTAAAGTTCTGTGCCAAAATTTTCATCTTTTTATTGCTTGCACTTGCCACAGAGTGTCGCAAACTTTATGCAAAAATCCAATGTAATTGGTACACCTTGTATATGGTCAAAATTTAAGATTGACCTGTAATTCAGTAGCACATCTGCATTCCGCACGAATAAACCTACAATTTTTTTTGAAATTGTAGGTTTATTCGTCATCTTTTAGAATCATGTAAATCGAACCTATAATTAGGAAAATATTTTCAAATGAATTATTGGTAAATTTAAGATGCATCGAATTTTGTGCCTCTTGACTGTAAAGCCTAACATAGAACGCAAAGAAAAACAAATGTAACTCGAAATGGTTTGTTATGTAATAATTTTTACATTAACAATAGCAGTGCTATCGCATACATCAAGAAATTTTATGCGAATTGTTCCACCAAAAGAAACAACACATGAACGAAACAACTTCGCAATAAATAGGCTACATTTCTAGGAGACCCGCATTCAGTACGATAGCAGGCGTGAGCGTATACACTACGATTTATTTGTTTATTTGTCACATACGAAAACACATGTTACGTTTTTTACAAGTACGGAAGTTGTTAATAACAAATAACGTGCACGGCGGCGACGCGCCTAGTTGATAAAAATCGGATGACGCCAGCGGCGTAGATAGCACAAGGTTACAGCTTCGAAATATAGTAGAACAAAAAATATCTAATAATAATCGTGGTCCGTTGGCTTCTTCCATAACTAGGATTTTTTTCGCGATTGCTGGACCACGTTTAAGCGACACGAGACCAATATTATTTGTAACGTGTAATAGAGGAAGTGCATATTGTAAAAAAATTGCGGTTTTCGGTCAGTATCGGATGTTGCTTATTCTATTTAAACTATCCTTCGTTTATAACCTCAAATGTGGTTTCCTAATCTGGACAGCTATCAAAGTTCTGCTACATCCTTAATCGATTATAATAGTTGATTATATAGCGAAGGGTAACCTATTAATAATTAAAATAAATTATAACTGAATGCATAATAATTTTGTCAAATGTTTTTGCAACGATATAATAAATATAGATTCTCATCCAGCATAAAATATGCTATGGCTATTCGTTTTTAGTCAATTTTTAATCCGTAGGTCCATAGACACAACGTCGTCTATCTCACGAAGTGTCGTATCACAAAAAAATCGAAATTTCAGATAGGTCGGCTAATATTTTTCATTTGACATGTTCTTGCATCGCACAAACTGTCGTAAGTCAAGCACGTATACTATTAGACCGTGAGCTGAGCGGCAAATAAGATGCCTCATAGGGTACAAAAGGTTTGAAATTTTTGAGTGAAAGAACTTTGCATAGGTAGTAAATAACCGGCCGTCTGCCAGCGCCAAGTGGTCAACTTTTCGAATTACAGCCTCTCAAATTTGTTACCTCACAAGGTATAGTTACCTCACAAGGTACACGCTTAAAATTGTACCGGGTAAGTCTCTTAAGATTGACACTTATCCTTTACCGATTTAACTCATTCAAAAAAGAAGTAGACACGGTTTTTGATGAATTTTTATAATCTGAGAACAGATATTAAAAATCTCGTAAAATATACAGGGTGGAAAATAAAACATGTTTTTTTAAATGGAACACCCCGTATATTTTTAGACCAAAATAATGTCCTTGATTTTCTGAATCCAAAAATGTGTAATTGTTATATAATCACTCTACCTGTTCGTGAGATACTACTGAAAACTCACATTACGCGTGTCAATTATAAAATAAGAACATTAAGATACCTCTGGAAACAATGCATATTTGCATTGTTTATTTGTTGACAGATGTCATCCAGTTTTTTGTGAGATAGTAGTTCACTCTCTTAGATATTAGCCTAAAAAATACGTAGTGTTCGTAAAGAAGCAAGTTATTTTGAAAATGGAATATTCATTGGAAGAGCGAAAAGAGTTACTTGAAATTTATATTCAGTGCAACAAGAATAAGTCTCTTGCTCGGAGGGAGTATGTTAGGTTATTTCGAGAAAGGCTACCTTCTTCCAAAAATAGTTTTAAAAACATTTATGCAAAGTTTAGAAATACCGAATCTTTGAGAGAAGAAAAAGGAAAGGCGAAGAACAAAAACAGGAGAAGACACAGAACTCAACGCGTTATTATATTTTGCTGAAAATCCATCCAAATCATCCTATGCCGCAGCAATAGAATTGGATATATCACAAAGAAGTGTGATAAAAATATTACATCGCCATAATTTTAAACCACATAGTATTTTGCCCGTTCAATATTTAGACGACAACAACCTTCAAGACAGGTTAACCTTCTGCAGAGACACACTTGATAGAATAGAGGAAGATGATGAGTTTCTAAGTCATGTCTTTTGGACTGACGAAAGCAGTTTTTCTACTGCGGGAATTTTTACTACTGCGGGAACAGAAAAAATGCACATTACTGGGCAGCGGAAAATCCACATATTGTAAAAAAAATAAAAAAACAAGGATACCAAACTGTAAACGTGTGGTGTGGCATTCACAAGGATGCCTGTAGGTCCTGTATTTATAAATGGGCCCTTAAATGCAGAACGTTATGTGGATATTCTTCAACATCCAGTTGAAAATTATTTAGATAATATTAATTTAGTGGACAACAGATCTGTTATTTGGCAGCAGGATGGAGCACCACCACACTCTGCAAGGAACGTCACCGAATACCTAAACAGAAAATATCCTATTTGGATAGGAAGACACGCTGTTATGCATTGGTCCGCTAAAAGTCCGGACTTAACACCTATGGATTTTTTTCTCTAGGGGTACGATAAAACAAGATATATACGAAACTGGGGTTTTTAATAAGATGAATGAGTTAAAAGAATGCATACGTGTAAAAATTTAGCTGTGAGTAATGGTTATCCTAGAGATATAGTTGAAAAACTAATTAGGAAGCGTAAATTTAAGGACACACTTCGTAATTCTACGACCTTCTATAAGGATATAGAGACTCCAAAATATGTATCCATCCCGTACGAGCCCCGGTTAACTCGTGGTTTGAGTAAGGTCTTTATTCGTTCGTCGCGATTCATTCGTCGAGTAATAAATTACAACAACTTTTAGACAATCCAAAGGATAAAATTGTTCCAAATGAAAGGTCTGGGATTTACGAAATTAGTTATAATGCTTGTGATTGAAAATATGTTGGACAAACGAGACGATCAATTAACACCAGATTTAAAGAGCATATGGCTCATCTAAAATATGGAAGAACAGATAAGTCTAGTGTTGCACAACATGCTTTTGACAACAATCATAGAACAGATATTAGTAATTTAAGATTAGTTAGAAATGTGACCAATAATAGACAGTTGGATGCATTTGAGAGCATAGAAATTGTAAAATGTAATAGTAGTGTGAATAGCGACAAGGGACCTATACCGTATAGCCCGCTTTACGCGTTGCTTAGCAACCGATCAATGAAGCGCGATTAGTTACGCGTAAATTTCAAGGTGACATCATTAGTGATGTCACCATGAAAATATACACTAGTCTTTTTGCGCCTTTTTTCCACCGAATGCTGCCCCACTCTTTCTTCTACGCAGGTAGCTATTATTTCTACTCTTGACTCGTTGTCTGTCTTTCTCTAGCTGATATATGCAATTGGAGGTATTATTATTTTGTTTTACCTATTGATCCTACTAATATCGTCATTATTTCTGCCAAATTCTGATTCTTCGCAGTAACGGAATAAATTAACAATCGAGGATCTCAAAAAACATTTCTGCAGATTATAATTCTATAGTAAGTGCAAACCACACTTACCTTTTGACGATGTTTCAAAGAGCACGTCTCGAAAACGTTAAGCCGTGTTATCAGTGCCATTAATCCGGTTACGTTATCTTCACCGCGCTGTACCCAATCCGGATTAAGCATTAGTAATTAAGTAAACCATTCTAAAGTAATCGGCACTATATTAATTTGTTTACTATTCTAAGTGTTGCGATAACTGACATACAATGACACTGATAACTGCGATCAAGATTGCATCTTTATTGTCCTGTGTGAACTCATTTCTATCCTTATCGACACGGTTCTAGTATTTTTTCGACGAGCCATCAATACAAACTAGCACATTGCTTCAAGTCAGGCGCCAAAAGGAACGATCAATCACAATATTGTAACAGGAATGACGCAAGATAATTTTCGATTGTTTTGTAACAATGATATTGAAATATTATGCGTAGTTTTTCCGAATTTGAATAAGTCGAGCACCAATTATTATTGCCCTTAGACGCATATAATATAAAACAATCCTTAAAAAATCTGCATGTAAAGTAAAAGCTTTTCCTTTTTAATTTATCTTAAAACAAATGACAGAGAATCGATTAAAAACGACTGACCGCAAATAGGTACCCACGTATTATATTGTCGAATGATATGATCATTCATATGCACCAATACAGCAGAATCCACCGATTAAAAATACAGATGGTACGTGGGCCAAAAGTAATATTCA
>CAXKVY010002844.1:0-17260 GCA_964058915.1 Tetropium fuscum | reverse complement strand
TATGGCTTCATTTACCGCAATTTCCGGGACTTTTCCAATATAAGCACCTTCAAATCTCTGTTTTATGCTCTGGTGAGGTCAAAACTAGAATATGGGTCTATTATAATAATATGATATCCGATTTATCACGTTCATTGTCAACATTTAGAATCGATCCAAAGAAAGTTCTTAAAGTTTTTGATCTTTTTGCAAGATGGATCTTATCCTCCTAGAGGTCTGGATCAGAATTATTTACTTGCGCGATTTAATTTTGACTCTTTAGAAACTAGACGCAATAACATGCTAATTAGATTCTTATTTCTTGAATGGCAAGCTTGATTGCCCTGATCTTTTAAATAAAATAAATTTTCTGATACCGCGCCTTAATTCTAGACAGCAAACTTTATTTTACTGTGTTGCTCCTAGATCAAATATTTTAAGAAAGTCCCCAATATCTCTGATGTGTAAACTGTTCAATCGTATCGCTTCTCATTGTGATATTCACTGTGATAATTTGAAGGGTATATGTAACTGGGTAGCTCGGTTAGCTCAAGTATTATTAGGTACTTGTTTGATTTGTTGTAGTAAATTATATTTTGTTTGTTTTATTTTGCCTATATGCGTGCACCACCACCCTATAGATGTCTTTCATGACCGATACCAACAGACGAAACGTTCGCTCGGAAAAAATTAAAACAAATACACTTGCAGTTCTCATCCATTTGCAATATTTGTTTTTGATATATTATAAATTAAATTGAGTTAGCATTATTGTTTTTTATTTTATTTCCTATATTAAGATAATTGCGCTCGCCACTGAGCACCGCATTCCATTAGGTTGCATATCAAACGAAAGCACTATAATTTTCTAACATCCAAATAGTGAAATAATGTTTGATATGATTTCTTAGTCCACCGATTAAAAATATATTTATAAAAAGTTTTATATAAATACATAATAACATATTTACATAAAGAGTTTACAGATAATCCGTTATCAGAATTTTTAATATCATCAACATTTGCTCGTTTTGTGTGTAGCTTATTTAATAATGTTTGTATTAAATAAGACCAACTTTTCGGCGCTATGTCTCTAATCTGTAAACCATAGACAGAAAATGAAAATCATAATAATTAAACAAAATACCTAACAATGGAATGCATCTAAATTTATATTTCCATGTACCTACGTATGTCGGTTTCTTTCATCTATTATGATATCTTATCTATCAGTTGAAATTACAATCTGATAGATCAGGGTGCTTCTGCGATCATTAGGTCTAGGTATTCGCCACTTATACCAATATACTCTGTTAATTTAGTTTTCTCATTCTATCTGATAATGTACTATTTTACTAAATACAAAATCATTTATTAAAGTTCCAGTTTACCGCATATAAGTGTACTTTTACTATATAGTAATAGAAATGTCACTGTTAATTAAAGACAAAGGTTTGACAGAAAATTGTTTATTCCTAGGATTTGGCTGTGATATGTGGATCACATTTTTGCCGTGTTTGATCGTAATATTGCGGATGTAGAAAACTTAATTTCCAAATTAAATAGTCGTTTCACTTCTGTAAAGTTTATATATGAACTAGGAAATAATGGAAAACTTCCATTTTTAGATGTATTAGTAGCTAAAAATAGTGACAATAGGTTAGAATTTGATATATATACACACATATATATATATATATATATATATATATATATATATATATATATATATATATATATATATATATATATATATATATATATATATATATATATATATATATATATATATAGATATATATATATATATATATATATATATATACACTGAGCTCGTAAAGTTTGGAATAAATTCAATTAATCGTTATTGAAGGATTTTCACAGGAAATCCTCGGACACGTCAACTTTATTTTATAAAATGTCACTTTTTTCAGCCATCGATTTTTTTTTTGTTTTGTTCGTTTTTGAGCTATGACGTCATCGACAATTTTTTCAAATGACAACCCATATTTTTTTTCACGGATTTCGATAGAGCACATTTTTCTGAGTGCGAATATGTCAAAAACATAGTACCTTTAACATTAAAGTGTTCGAGATATTCGGTTGCAAAGTTTTAAGAATGAATTATACAAGCGATGACCAAATGCTAATCATTTATCAAGAAAGCGCAGGAAAAACAACAGTTTTGACAGTTGTCACAATTTTGAAGTTTTTCCTCGCAAGTTTGTGTTTTAATCAGTTGAATAATATCATTAAGTAAGTTGATTATCATTAAGTAAGTTGATTAAGTAAGTTGATCATTATTCCATCATAATTCATTTTATTTAAAAATGGTCCGTCGTTTGAGTGAAAGGGAAAGAATCGAAATTTTGATGATGATCGGTTACGGGGACAGAGCTCGCACACAAGTAGAAGTTTGCCGTTTATTTAACAACAAATATCCAAACAGAGAACCAATTACACAGTCCACCGTTAGCAAAATAGAACAAAAGTTTTTAGAAGTGGGTCATACGAGAGATCGCCCTAGAACGGGTCGTCCACCAGTGCAACAAGATGTTAAATTGAATGTTCTACTAGAGCTTCAAGAAAATCCCCATTTACCCACCCGCCAAGTGGCGGCAAACAACGGAATAGTTCAAAGCTCCGTCTTGAAATATTTGAAATTGAACAAATGGCATCCGTATAAAGTGGTTTTGGTCCAAGAGTTAAACGAAGATGATCCTGACCGTAGGTTACTGTTTTGCCAAACCATGTTGCAACGCCTGATTGATGACGACGGATTTTTACGCAATATTGTTTTTTCTGATGAGGCTAACTTTTATCTCGACGGCACAGTTAACCGGCAAAACTGTAGATATTGGTCTCCTGAAAATCCACACTGGAAAATGGAAACTCGTAGTCAGTTTCCACAAAAAGTTAACGTTTGGGCTGGTATTGTAGGTAATCGTATTTGGGCCCATTTTTCTTTGAAGGCGTATTAACAGGTGAAATATATTTAGAATTTTTAAGAGACGACTTAGTCCCTGCACTTGCGGTACTTTACCCAAATGACGTAGATCCAGATCTGCCCCATCACACGATATGGTACCAACAAGACGGTGCACCACCCCATTTTGCTGTGATCGTTCGCGATTATTTAAACCATGTATTTCCTAACCATTGGATTGGTCGCAGGGGAACTATCGAATGGCCCCCTAGATCTCCAGATCTCACTCCCCTAGACTACTTTTTATGGGGCTATTTAAAGAGCAAAGTCTATTTCAATAGACCAAATACCATCGAAGAATTAAAGGACAGAATTCGCAATGAAATTCGTACCATTCAACCCGATACTGTTGGTAAGGTTCTGCAGGAGTTTCAGTGGCGGATGGGATATTGCCAGGAAGTGAATGGAGGTCACTTTGAAAATTTACTCTGATTTTATTTTTTATTTTAATTATTTATCATTTATTTGTTAAAATATTTTTTTATTTGTTTAAATTGTTGTTAAAAAATTAAACAGATTACTCCCAAATCTTTCAAAATGTTCGATAAGCTACCAAAATAAATAATATTACTCCTTAATCTTTTAAAATGTAATAAGCTATAAGCTATTAGAATCAATAAGCTATTAAAAATCTTGACCCGCCCGATAGCTTATGCATGGTGCCATGGTACATTTTATAAACTTTGCAACCGAATATCTCGAAAACTTTAATGTTAAAGGTACTATGTTTTTGACATATTCGCACTCAGAAAAATGTGCTCTATCGAAATCCGTGAAAAAAAATATGGGTTGTCATTTAAAAAAATTGTCGATGACGTCATAGCTCAAAAACGAACAAAACAAAAAAAAAATCGATGGCTGAAAAAAGTGACATTTTATAAAATAAGGTTGACGTGTCCGAGGATTTCCTGTGAAAATCCTTCAATAACGATTAATTGAATTTATTCCAAACTTTACGAGCTCAGTGTATATATATATATATATATATATATAGAAAAGATACCAGTACTGTCAGATATCCCTAATGACTCTTACCACGCTATCAATACAAAATGGCGAGTTTTAATTTTCCTGTCCATCATTTACTAAGCTTCCCTCTCAGTAATGAGAGGTTTGAAAAAGAGAAAGTATTAATTAAAGATATAGCTGTGAGTAGGTAATGGTTATCCTAGAGATATAGTTGAAAAACTAATTAGGAAGCGTAAATTTAAGGACACACCTCGTAATTGGACTTCGTAATTGACCTTTCAAAAGGATATAGAGACTCCAAAATATGTATCCATCCCGTACGAACCCCGGTTTACTCGTGGTTCGAGTAAGGTCTTTATTCGTTCGTTGCGATTCATTCGTCGAGTGATAAATTACAACAACTTTTAGACAATCCAAAGGATAAAATTGTTCCAAATGAAAGGTCTGGGATTTACGAAATTAGTTATAATGCTTGTGATTGAAAATATGTTGGACAAAAGAGACGATCAATTAACACCAGATTTAAAGAGCATATGGCTCATCTAAAATATGGAAGAACAGATAAGTCTAGTGTATGTTGTGCAACACTGTATGTTGTGCTTTTGACAACAATCATAGAATAGATATTAGTAATTTAAGATTAGTTAGAAATGTGACCAATAATAGAGAGTTGGATGCATTTGAGAGCATAGAAATTGTAAAATGTAAAAGTAGTACGAATAGAGACAAGGGACCTATACCGTATTGCCCGCTTTACGCGTTGCCTAGCAACTGATCATTGAAGCGTGACTAATGATTTTTAGTTTAAGATTAGTTTTAATCGTTTCCGGATGATGCCAACTTGGTTGGCGAAATTAGTAAAAAAGAGGGAGGTGAAAGTGTTTTGGTGTTTGTGGAAACTATTGAATTAATAATTTCGTGTTATCTGGGATAAGGCAGTCATGTGTAAAATTGTCCAGATTAACTGTAGAATGTAACCTAACCTAACAACGTGTATTTACCGTAAGATCAGAGTGCAACGGATACAAAATTTATCATAAGTATATATTCACGATTGAGATTCAAACAAGTAAAACACAATAGATTTTTTATTTACTTTAATTACGTTAAGAGCACAATACAACTAGTTCGCATCGACAGTTTTGTAAAAACTTCCCATAAAGATGCAAAATATTTGAAATTCTCAGATGCATCCAGTTACACTGGTCATTGCATGAGGAGAACGTCTGCCACTGACAGGGGGGTTGACATTCAAACACTTAAAAGGCATGGAGGATGACGTTCAAGAATTAGTATAGAGAATCGTAAGAGTTTTAAGAAAGAACAAATAGAATTGAATAAATTTAGTGTTATTATTTTTAAACGGTTTTATTTCGCTTGACTTATTGTACTTATTTGTTTACTTATATTAATTTGTGTCAAATCTTGCAAAAGCTTTTGCAACTCCTTTCCGATGAGCGAGAGACTCGAAATCTTATTTATAAACCGATTTGTCTGAAACTTGAAACTTTGCGGTGTTAAAGGTGTATTCAATACAATTTTTGACTAGAACTTAATAAAATCAAAAAGGCAGATCCAAAATTTTAGTATATGTGATGATTTAAAATAGAACCGTTTAAGTTAAAAGTTATTTTACCTATTTTTTTCAAATTTTAATAATTGTACTGTTAATTAAATGTTTCCAATATTTAAATAAACAACTTTCTGTCAAACTTTTGTCTTTTATTAACAGTGACATTTCTATTACTATATAGCAATGTGACATTTATATGCGGTAAACTTGCACTTTAACAAATGATTTTGTATTTAGTAAAGAGTACATTATCAGTCAAAATGAGAAAAACTAAATTAACAGAGTATATTGGTATAAGTGGCGTAACTAGGTATACCTAGAACTAATGATCGCAGAAGCACCCTGATCTACCAGATTGTATTATTTCAACTGATAGATAAGATATCATAATAGATGAAAGAAACCGACATACGTACATGGAAATATCAATTTAGGTGCATTCCATTGTTAGGTATTTTGTTTAATTATTATGATTTTCAATTTCTGTCTATGGTTTACTGTTTAGAGACATTGCGCCGAAAAGTTGTTCTTACTTAATATAAGTGCGTAAAACTTATTAATATTATCTCCAATTGCAAAATTGCGCTGACATTAATTAAACCGTATTTTTTTCCGTAAGATTAATATACTCTTAGATAAGCCTGAAGAGCAATTTGACATATACAAACATTACTTTTTCTATTATTTACATTAATTGATAGCAGTTTCTTTTTCTCGCTTACTTATCAATTCAATTATCAGTTATTTGCAGTGACGGCACGTGAGTTTGACTGCAAAAAAACGTGAATACCTACCATAGCATGGAAATAAAAAGTGTAATTTAATACCACAACATTTAATAATTAATTAGCACTATCGGTTTGCATTGAGAAAGTTAGAAACGAATATCTTAGGAACTAATATATTAGGAACAGTTTAACTCAAACTTTATGTTTACCATTAATGTTTAATATGTTTATATTTGTCATGATCACAAGACACTGTAGCAGAATGACTATTATTTATGACTTTATTTCACTATTGCACTAAGAACCAGTTTTTGCATTAAATATAGTTCAATTAAGTTTTTTTTGCATGAACACAGAAAAAACTAATTTATTTTGTGTAATTAATGCATTCACCTATTTTTAAAGTTATAATCTATTAGTTATATATGAACAAAATTCGTTATTTTATTTTGTATGTATATTGTATGTATGTATGTACGTATATTTTATGTTGTATATTGTAGAAGAATAATATTACTGAAGAATAGATTATTCTTCAGCTTTTACAATATACAAAATAAAATATACTTTTACATTCAAAATAAAATAACGAATTTTGTTCATAACAATCACGTTTTATCATAAACGAGTTTTATCATAAACGTTTTCGTCAAATTTGCGGGTAAAAGCCATACGAGGGTATGGCTTTTGAACTAAATTTCACACGGACGTTGTACGTCCATTCTCTTTTAAAACCACGTTTTATTCTAAACTTATATTACTTACAATTTTTTTTATATCACCAATCTTCATTTTCCCAACAATATTTATAACTTACTCCATGAATTTATTAAGTTATTTACTTTTAACGGAAAATTCATCATAGAACATGAGAAACTCTCAAGTACAATTTGTAGAGAATTTAACGCTGATTTTAAATGTCTTCACTTTTGCTTTTACTTTAAATAATAATAGCTTTAAACGTCAAAAACCTTGCCCGTATCGCTTTTATATCGGCGAGTCGTCCAAGGACGGTTTACACAATCTAAGCTAAGATTGTGTAAACCCTGTGGCAGCATTTAGGCGGCGATGCAAGATGGGCAGTACCTGGAAGGTATATCGGTTCCAGGTATCTTGGGACTTTTCTACCATGAGGATCCGGAGCGTTGTTTTCACCTTCTGTACCCGGCATTCTGTTCCTATGACACCAGGTCGTGTATTCATGGGCGATGAACCGGGAGCCCTGATCCGATATTATAGCTTGTGATTTTCCGGCTTTGGTGCGAGCGTCGTACATGGGGTGAGAGCTACCCACTTGAATAGCACATATGCTATGAGGATGATAAAACGGTTGTTCTATGTAGTGCGAGAGTACGGTCCGAATATGTCGAAGCTCAACATCTGGAAAGCGAACTGTGGAGTTCTATCAGTTATCGGGGGTGGTTTTTAACTACCGCACAGACTCGATACCTTTCACGTATTGCCGGACGTAACTTGCCGTAGTCGTAACTTTCTCCAGCATTGTGCGATGTACGAAGTTTTGACCGATTTTTCTGACAGTTTCGGTTACCACGGGATGGGATTCTTCGTGATAGGCATATACTATGTTTGGTGGGAGTTTTATGGGACTACTAACCGTTTTTCCTGGTTAGAGCGGAAATAGAGGACGTCATATTCCACCACATAATCTCTAAGGACTCTGACCTCCTTAGCGCTTAATTCGTTTCTCTGGCTTGCGTCCTTCCAGCGGGCGATTTTCCTGAGTATTTTCCGGTTAGTCAGGTGACTGCGTTTCACCTTCTGGAATACCTTTCCCACGTTTAGAAGGTTCACCGGTAACGCCGTATGGAGATCCCATATGCATATTGTGATGCGTATTCCGGAGTCCTTGAACAAATATATGACAGCATAGTCCAGACTCTGGGCCGTTCTAGCAACGTGCTCTGGGTTTTTTTAAAAATTGGCTGAGCATCCAATCGACACGGGATTTTTGGCTCTATGGGCGGATGTTATTAGGTGTTTTAAAGTAAAGAAATGAGAAATTATTTTAGGTTTACTGTTTATGCGATTGGTAACCATTAAACTAAAAGACATTGAAGTAAAATTCCTGAAGCGAGCGAGTCTGAGACTCCTCCCTCACGGTAGCGCTACTGGTTATGTGTTTACGTTACCATGGTAGGTAAAACTTATTCCATATTATTATACATACAAGCGTTACTTCATCGATCTGGTTCTTAAATAAGTGTAAACCGAACCTGCGGCGTTGTAATACTTATGCCCTACTTTAGCGCTATTCCGCTCACGAGGGTTTCTACTTATTTTGAAGTAATTCTTTGTTATCTAGCCATAGTATAATTATTATTATACGGTCCGAAAAACAAATAACACTAATAATATCGGAACTAGATGCCCTGATAGGCATAGATAAGCCTGCTTATCACTCCAATCATACGTGGGACAAAGTGTTTTACACGACGCGCAACATTTTGATATTAGAGTCTAGATATCGAGGTGTATGTGTATGGGTTATTGTTTTTTAAATTGCATATCCAATTTACTGTTAAATTTAATGACCACCATAAAAACAAAAGCCGTTAAATTTACCTTGTAGATTATGCGAAGTAGGTACTTTTTATACTGCCGCACACTTTTCCCTGGCATTTTTGGCAAATTTGCGATGTCTTTCAGCGGAACTACGCATTTATTTTCGGACCGATCGGCGTCATTTTCCATGAACCGATCTCAGAATACTATTGGTTAGTTGTATCATTTATTATCCACGTTAATTTCTCACGTACATTTTACGTTCTTTAATGTTAATGTGCAAATGTTATGTTTAGAACAGTATGACGACAGCGGCAGATCTGCATAGGTACTATTTATATAATAATTTTGTTGCTGCATTCAATAGAAATTACAGAATTAAGCACATACAATTTACATATTATTATCTTGATTTAATCTTGTCTATATCCATTGTAACATACAAGGAAACTCAGTATTTCAGCGGATTTTTGGCAGAATTTGGACATAAAGCTTAATAGTAATCGCCTAATTTCCTCCTGGTCCAAAGCGTTCCACAATTGGGTCATAGGGGGTGGTCGTGTTTTTCTCAACTGCCTACCGAGTACATCCCATATATGCTCAATAGGATTGATATTAGGACTTCGTGCTGGCCAATTTAGTTCAACACCTAGTTCCTCGAGATACCCATCGACAATATGAGCAACATGAGGTCTTGCATTAACAATAAATTGTCACCGATGTAAGATGCGAATGGGACAACATGTTCTGATAAAATTTCTCTAATGTACCTTTGGCTATTTAGTGCGTCTCCATGTACTGGTAACAATTCTGTACGTGCATTTAATGAAATTCCTCTCCACACCATCACGGAACCTCCATTGAAGAGAGTGGTTTGACGTATGTTACATTGTGCGTAACGTTCATTTGGCTTTCTTATAACTCTTTGTAGACGCAAACTGTAGAGGCAAAATCTAGATTCATCAGTAAATAGCACTCTTCCCCAGTCTTCAATATTCCACTCTAAATGCTCCCTAGCAAATTGTAACCTAGCTCTTCTGTGCTCTGCATTAAGAGTGAGTCCTGTAGCTGGATTTCGTATATGAAGATTACTTTCTTTGAGTCTTCTTATTACTGTCTTAGCACTAACTTCAACATCATGGACGGTACTTAGCTGTGCCTGAAAGTTTGTGCTAGTAACAAATCGTTCTCGTAGAACGCGAACCCTAATAAAACGATCTTGAATCGCTCTCGTAACACGAGGTCTTCCTTGTCCTCGCCGCCTGTCATAACTCTGTGTTCCTCGGAAGCGCTGTACGACTCTTGATATGGTTGAAACAGAAACTCCTAGTCTATCAGCTACTATCCGCATACTCAACCCTTCGTTTATTAATGTCACTGCTTTAATACAATCATCATGGTTAAGATTTCTTCTACCTTGATCCAACAAGGTGACAACTTATTAATTTTCATTGTTTTTACTTTACTTTTAATTTTCTACCAAATTTCTTTAATTGTAATTTGTAACCAATTGTAATTTTGTAATTTTTTGTTTAAACAACAAATTTAAAAGGTTCAGCGAATTCACTACAAAATTTCGTACAATTTAAAAAAAAAGATGATCTAAATTAGGCAACGGGTTCAAAAAATAGTGTATTCCAAAGTTGGGCAAAATTTTTTGTGTTACGTTAATTTGGTCCGCCAGTGTATTTGATAAATCATAATATGATATGTCGAAACTATTAATATTATCGATTGTTTTTTCTGGCGATTTTTAATTTAGTTATCAATAAAATACGGCTTCACCAATTAGCGTGTAGTTGACCATGGGGTGATATGCTCTGTCTTTGTTTAACTAGGCATGTAAATTTTCTCCCACAGCGTCTCTGTCTGTTGCATACGGTTTGGTTTGTTTACTTTGTAGGTAGGTACTTCATGATTTTATGCGTTTATGGATTATATTAGGGTTATTTTCTCACTTTTCTCACTATATATACACTCCCCGGCACAAAATTCCGTCACCCTAAAATTTTGCCCAATTTTGATGTTTTATAACTTTTTTATTTTTCATCTGATTTTCATAAATTTTTCACCAGTCTGTAGATCAATTCATTGTGTGTCTTTTTAATTATTGTAATAAGTCATATTTTTCGTCCAGGCAATATTATACAGGGGTAAATCAAACTGTTGTTTTTTGTCGTAAACTCAAAACACCCTGTGGAAAAATTGAGGCGAATAATTTTGTTTACAAACTGTTTGCTGCCATCTTAGACGTATTGTAAACATTTTGTTTTTTGATTCATCCCATTATCTCATTTCTTCTGCGAGCAGCAAAATTTTAAATGAAACGCTGTTAATTTTATCATTTTTAATTAAAAAACATCGACGTTGGCTAAATACGCGGTTATTGTGACAGAATATTTGACAGTACAGTTAATTTAGTGTGTTGTCATCATGGTAACTACAGCAGAAGTAGGTAGAATTGTTGCCTTAATAGAGGATGGCCGCAATAAGAGTTATGTCTCCCGTACTCTGGGAATTGCGCGGTCTACAGTTTGTGATGTTTGGAATAGGTATCTACAGACGGGAAACTTTATTAGGCGGCAAGGCTCTGGCAGAAGGAGAATGACCACTCAAGCTGATGATCACTTTGTCATTATGAGTTCTTTAAGAGATCGAAGATACTGCTGTGTATCTAAAAAATGACTTGCAAATGGTACGTCGAGTAAGTGTAAGTGAAAGAACGATACGTAGAAGATTGTTAGAAGCAGGATTGCATTCACGAAGGCCAGCAGTATGTCCAAAATTGCTTCCTCGGCATCGACAACACCGACTGAGATTTGCAAGAGCGCATGCTGACTGGACTGTAGAACAGTGGGGAAACGTACTATTCACAGATGAATCCAGGGTTTGTTTAAGGTCGCCGGATGGTCATGAACGGGTATACAGACGTAGAAATGAAAGATATGCAGACTGCACCATATCTGAGCGACTGCAATATTACGGTGGTTCAGTCATGGTTTGGGCGGGTATTTCTACCGATGCACGTACTGACCTTGTATTTGTTGAAAATGGAGCACTAACCGCCCACCGTTACATTGAGGAAATCCTCCAAGAAATTGTTGTTCCATTTGCTCCTTTCATTGGGAACCAATTTACATTAATGCATGATAATGCTAGACCTCACGTTGCACGGGTAGTGAGCGAATATCTGGATGAGGTTGGACTTCCAAGATTGGACTGGCCCGCATGTAGCCTGGATCTCAACCCAATCGAACATATTTGGGATGTTCTTAAAAGAGCACTCCGTCGCCGTCCTGTGCAACCACTAACCTTGCAAGACTTACGGCTGGCGCTGACAGAAGAATATCAGGCTATTCCTCAAGACAGAATAAGTAATCTTATTAATTCGATGCCACGAAGAATGCAAGCTGTCATTGCTGCGAGAGGAGGACACGTTATTAAAATTTGTCTTTGTTAATTAATTTTGTGATATACCTAGTGGATGTTTTTGTTAATAAAAATATGCTTGAAATCAGCGTTTCATTTAAAATTTTGCTGCTCGCAGAAGAAATGAGATAATGGGATGAATCAAAAAACAAAATGTTTACAATACGTCTAAGATGGCAGCAAACAGTTTGTAAACAAAATTATTCGCCTCAATTTTTCCACAGGGTGTTTTGAGTTTACGACAAAAAACAACACTTTGATTTACCCCTGTATAATATTGCCTGGACGAAAAATATGACTTGTTACAATAATTAAAAAGACACACAATGAACTGATCTACAGACTGGTAAAAAATTTATGAAAATCAGATGAAAAATAAAAAAAGTTATAAAACATCAAAATTGGGCAAAATTTTAGGGTGACGGAATTTTGTGCCGGGGAGTGTATATATATATATATATATATATATATATATATATATATATATATATATATATATATATATATATATATATATATATATATATATATATATATATATATATATATATATATATATATATATATATATATATATATATTATATATATATATATATATATATATATATATATATATATATATATATATATATATATATATATATATATATATATATATATATATATGTGTGTATATATATATATATATATATATATATATATATATATATATATATATATATATATATATATATATATATATATATATATATATATATATATATGAAATGTTCTGCAAGGCTTTCGCACTTGTCAAAATGAAAAGAGAGTACAGTGCGGTAACAATACTTACTGCTAAACCCCCTCCTTCCAACTCTATTGAACGACAACTAACTAATAAAGACGTCCACAATAACAATGACCTTAGTATTATTTCTGCAGACAAAGGGAATACAACAGTTATATTAATACTATGGACGACCTAAACAAAATAAACAACTTACTAAACACAAGAGACTACCAACTTATTCCAAACGACTCAACCACGTACCTAGAAAAGAAAATCAAAACGCTCATTAACAAATCCGACCGAAACCTGCGAAATTATCCAACATCAAAGTACGACATTCTTGTCGTATTCACTCGATCACCAATATAGCACTTTCAGACACTCTCAACATGCTTAAACCAAGCACCATATTTCTCCTAGAAATCCTAGCATCATATCACTTCTATAACATTGGCTATCCAACATATATTTTCTCTTCCAAAATAAGTTTTACAGACAGATAAACGGAGCGCCAATGGGATCACCTCTATCTCCCGTCATAGCCTATATCTTCGAGGATAATTTCGAAACCAAAGCTTTTACCTCCTCACAATTAAAACCCACATGTTTGTTAAGAAACGTTGATGATATCCTCGTTATTTGGCCACATGGTAGGGATTCCCTGAATCACTTCCTATCCCACTTGAACAGCATACAGCCTTCCATCAAGTTTGCTATGGAAGTATTTGATAGTAACACAGCACATAATGTATAATGTGCAGAATGTCTTAGAATGAATGTCTTAGGATGAATGTCTTAGAATGAATGTATACGGGTGACCTAGTTTCCGCCTTATATAACGTTGACTCGGTCAGTATGTATATATCCACAATAGTTGCATTAAGTCGGCCTTGACCTGAAGAATGTCTTAGTTGGCAATTTTACTGGATATGTTTACAACGCGTGAACTAGTTCTACTTTATATACAATAACAAATAATGCTTTAATGCGATATCTCACCAACAGAACGCTTTCCTACCGGTACATGAAAGATGTCACAGATTAAATCTCTAGAAGCCTCAAAACCAAGAACATAAAGATCATTTTTATTATCTAACAGACAATTTCCAACCTAATGAAAATTCCCAAAGATCCAGTCCTATATGATTCTCATGGTGTATACGAAATACCACGCCCAGACTGTTCCCAGACTTACATTGGTCAAACCAACGAACGCATTAACCATAGAGTCTACGAACACCGTCTTGCAGTTAGCAGATCAGATCTCACCTCATCCTTAACATCGCCTACCAAACAGGACGAAACATAGACTCCGACAACACAAAGATAATAGCAATCATCTACTCTACTAAAATCTGCGAAGCGATTGAAATCGAGAGGCGTTCTAGTTGTGTGGATAAGAGGGACGACAGTCCTCTACTGCCGATTGTTTGGAAATCATTAATTTCCCCATTGTCTGGGGAGTAGGCAAAATGAGATCCCGGAATAGAACCTGAAACCCTACTATCTATCTATGAGGATACCTCAGAGGTTAACTTTCCTTAACCTAAACACTTCTAGCATGTATCTTCGCTATTATTGTTGAATGGCATTTTGGCAGAGGCACATCTGCTATCTTTAGATTCTTCTCCATAAGGGCTGCTTCTGAAATCAGTTTCGACTGATTTCAGAATTTTTAGGATATTTCAGGTTATTTTCCGGCGAAAAGGTCTTTCAGTCATGTCATGATGGTTCAATCCACGTCTATTGACCTCAGAATTCGAAGTATGAAGAGAGGTATATTAAACCTACCGACCGGAGTAGACGTTTTTCCATCAATGTTTGGGCATGGATAAGATCCCTAGGTCCCGGTGTTTGCTGGAGGATAGGAGAGCGCCTTATCGGACAGAGTTACATACGCATATTGGACAATATTATGCTGCCGTCCGTCACTATGTTGTATCCTCAGAATTTTATTTTCCAGCAAGATAATTGCTCAATTCATACATCAAGAATTGTAACTAACTGGATTAATGAACACAACATAAACGTGCTAGCTTGGCCCTTAAAGTCGCGGTTTAAGTTGCTTCATTTTTATAATTTAGTTTATTTTGAACATTTTTGGGACGTCCTTTGTTAATTTGGAATTTTTTTGATAAAATAATAATACACTTTTTTATTTTGATAAGTAATAATTAGACAATTGTGAATGTCAATGAACGAAATCTGGTATAAGAGTCGTGCACTTTCAAATGGCCGCCAGAGTACGACTTATTGTAGTCAAAACATGGTATTTTATAATACTCCTTGGGTTTCTAGGGGAATCTGTTGCTTGCCATTTCGAGGAACATTGCATATTTTCCTGTTAGTTTTGAAAATTGTGTCTATTTTATGTTTTTGTGGAATGTTGCTGTCTGTAGTTTCTTTCACGTATGGTAGTTAAGCTTTTCAGTTTGCTTTTTCGGTGACCTCCTCGTTCCTCGGCCTGGGTGATCATGCTGCTATATTTTTGAATGTTTTTTATATGCAAAGCAACGACAAATAAAGCAAGTTCATGATTAAATTCGAGAATTTCAAAATCTAAATCTCAAAATATAATTTTAAAGTAAGAGTAGGTATTTAAAAAAAAATTTCAACCACGTTATATTTAACAAACATTGCTGTTTCACTGTCATTACTCGTAAAATATGTCGTAAGTCGTAATACTTATAGTGCGTAAATTTATGAATGAAAATAATAAATCATTCTACGCCAGATGCGAAATGAATTATTCAGTATAAACAAACCATGTGAACTAGACGAATTTAAATGCGAAATTAAGCTGAATTATTGCTGCTATCATTAATTAATTGTGATCTCACTAAACCGGTTATAATCTTTTTCAGATACTAAATTTTTATGTCCATTTTTGACACACGTCGCGTCGTCCTATATACAACGGCAGCTCAGCAACCTTGGCATCTCATTAATATTCCGCAATACCAGAAATATGTATAGATGATAATTGTTTCTAATATTCGAATGTGAATTTCTAGGTAGCAACTTTCAGTGGCGGCTCCTCGAGGTGGGCAGGGTGGGCCCACCCCTAGGATTTAAGGTATAAATATAAAAGAAAAAACAATATTCAAAAAATGTTTCAATTATCATGTAGAATGTTCAATATGTTTTAGCACAATAGCATAACAGATTTTGAAAAGTCTTAAGTAAGATTATAAATAAAAAGTAAAAAGTATATTATTAATCAGTAATCACATTCCGATTTAAATTTTGCGCGTTACGCACCCGAAACTATAGGTACGGTATGTTTTCCCATAGCGCGAGGGAAAGCTGCTATCATCGCTATGGGCAAGCCCGTAGATGACGAGCAGGCCTGTATTAATTCGCGATATACGTTCGAGGTATACGCGGCGACGATTGTGCGAACGAAACGGTAAACGTATGCCTAGGTTGTATCCAGCCTCAGACAACCTGAGATGGACTTGCCCGTAGGCTGACCTGCGCCGGTCGACCGTCACTTTTCTGAAGCGGCAAAGTAACTATTTGCTGAACTAATAATTTTTGTCTTAAAACTTAATAATAAATATTAAATACCGCGGTTCTAGATGAAATTTTAAATCCCTACAATTGAAGTGATACGTAATTATAACAATAAAAACTTTATTATTATAATTACCACTAAATTGTACACGGGATTTAAAATTTGATCTAGTATTAGAGCCACGGTATTTAATATTTATTAAAATTGACGTGATTTTATTAGGTACCTACTTACCTTACATATTTAAATATTTCTTATCCTATTCGTAATATTCGCATTTTGTAATTTTTTGCGTTGTAATTTGCAGTTTAGATTTTGATGATAAAACATTTATTCCCAGCCAGCTTGCAAGTCTACTTTCCAAATATGATAATAAATTCAAAGAATTTTTGGATGTTTTTTGGAATCTAGTGTTTTTAGTGGTCTGTCGAAAACCATTAAAAATTATTTAATTGAAAGTATTAATGTACACTGCGCAACTTATTTAACGCACAACCAAAAAGTTAACTCAAATTTGACGTTATGTATTTTCGACAATTTTTGTTCGTTTTGGTCGATTTTTTTTTCAAATTGTAGGTTTTTCTCTTAGGAATATCACTGTCTTAGTTGTTTTGGTAAAACGAATGATTTTGATATTATACCAGGTGCTATAAAAATGTTACGTTTTTTTCCGAAATTTCAAAACGTCCTGTCGGCTATACAAGGTATTGCAAGTTATTGCCAATTTAAAGCCTCATGTTTTTTCTACATTTTCTTTTTTAATTCATTTGTTTATCTCTGTTACT
>CAXKVY010002843.1:0-13112 GCA_964058915.1 Tetropium fuscum | reverse complement strand
TGTGAGGTTTGAAAAAGAAAAAGTATTAATTAAAGATATAGCTGTGAGTAATGGTTATCCTAGAGATATAGTTGAAAAACTAATTAGGAAGCGTAAATTTAAGGACACACTTCGTAATTCTACGACCTTTCAAAAGGATATAGAGGCTCCAAAATATGTATCCATCCCGTACGAACCCCGGTTTACTCGTGGTTTGAGTAAGGTTTTCAAAAACGTGGGTATAACAGCGATTCATTCGTCGAGCAACAAATTACAACAACTTTTGGACAATCCAAAGGATAAAATTGTTCCAAATGAAAGGTCTGGGATTTACGAAATTAGTTGTAATGATTGTGATCGAAAATATGTTGGACAAACGAGACGATCAATTAACACCAGATTTAAAGAGCATATGGCTCATCTAAAATATGGAAGAACAGATAAGTCTAGTGTTGCACAACATGCTTTTGACAACAATCATAGAATAGATATTAGTAATTTAAGATTAGTTAGAAATGTGACCAATAATAGACAGTTGGATGCATTTGAGAGCATAGAAATTGTAAAATGTAATAGTAGTATGAATAGCGACAAGGGACCTATACCGTATAGCCCGCTTTACGCGTTGCTTAGCAACCGATGATTGAACCGTGATTAGTCACGCATAAATTTCACGGTGATATCATACCGTAGCCCGCTTTACGCGTTACTTAGCAACCGATCATTGAAGCGTGATTAGTCACGCGTAAATTTCACGGTGATATCATTAGTGACGTCACCATGAAAATAGTATAAATATGGTAGATTTTGTAGTTTAAGATTAGTTTTAATCGTCTCCGGATGATGCCAACTTGGTTGGCGAAACGCGCGTCGAGCGAAGTGAAAGTGTTTTGGTGTTTGTGGAAACTACTCCGAGTGTTACAGTTACATCAAAGGTTCCAGCCCTATCCAGTATCTTTGAGTTGACCGAAATCGTGTATACAAATGAAAAGTATCTTTGATTTTTTATTCAAACATTTTTTTATAATATCATATAATTTGTATGGATTATCCATCACCATAGTTGGAATTTTAACAATTCAGCTCGATATCGCTTTAGCAACAAGATCGTGTTAATATGCCTATAATATTTAAAACGGTATGTTCAAATAATGTCCCTCGCATTTAAGTCAATATCCAAAGATGACTTTCTACTAATAGCGAAACACTACACTGAACTTGAAGTGCATTTCGATAACCAAATTAGCATCATCAGGTGATGATTAAAACTAAAAATTACCGAAACTGCCTAAAAAACCTAAAAAAACAACATGAAACAATAAATAATACACAAAAAATTTATTGATGTTTGAATGTCCTTAGCTTACGCCTAGTTGATCTTACGTATTTTACTGCTTGTATATTTTCACTTACACCGCCATGGAACTCCAATTTTCCAGACAGGTCGCACAATGTTGTGAATTACAGTTCCGTTATAGTCTGCACAACAAGTCAGCCACAAAAATTTGGCACTTTTAATGATTGACTCGACATCAATTAATGGCGGCAGGTTTCACAATCCAAATATTCCATCAGTTTCTTAACAATAAAGCCACTGACATAAGCAACTGACAGTGTTGATGTTGCTCCTTGCTATACAGCAATGTGGCTATTGAATCAGCCACATTTTCATTTAACATCTGCTGAGATGTTGTCGATGTGGAAGTTATAGATTACGGTTATAGACTTCTTCTTCAACGCTTAAAAATGCAGAAAGGTTTGTCAGTAGTTCGTGGGCATCTTCTTCTACTATTTTCTGCCTCGTCTAACGATTCAAAATCTGGGTTTTCAGACTGCCGGCAAACTATATAGACGTTGGATTGTCTCCTCTTCCACAGCCTCCACGAACAGCACCAAACAATTTTCACTAAATTTATATTTTATGAGAAGGAAACTCTGATTTTATACGTTAAAAAATAATCCAGTAGGTTGTAACGGTGTGACAGCTTGTCACTTTCATAGCTTGTCAGGTCTAAATAACCTACTACGAAATGAACTTTATAAAACCAGATGCGTAAAATTTTACTTTTCATAACTGGCTGTGAAAAGTAATATCAAAGGGTTTTGAAAAGTGTCACTTTAAATGTCAAAATTAGAGAATAGCTATTTATGTAACCAGTTGGGAAAAGTACCATTTTGATTAACGAGTAGATTTCTGCGAAACGAGCGCCAGCGAGTTGCGCAAAAGGATGCGGGTTACACAAAATAGTGTTTCCCAACGTATTTCATACAAGATTTTTTCTAATTTTCACCAATTTTATATTTTATGTGAAGGAAACTATGAATTTTATACGTTTATAAACAATCCAGTAGGTTATAACGGTGTGACAGCTCGTCACTTTCATAGCTTGTCAGGTCTAAATAACCTACTATGTAATGAACTTTACACAACCAGTTGCGTAATATTTTACTTTTCGTAACTGGTTGTGAAAAGTAAGACGTTTCCTAACGTCAAAAGGTTTTGAAAAGTCTCAGTTATCATTCAGTTGAATTGGCCATATTAGTTAGGTAAGGATCTCAAATTGGCGGTGGTTCTTATTTTAAAAATTAATGTATTGTTGTCTTACGGGGATCCAAGTTTAAGGGCGTCTGTAGGCGTGATAGAGTGTGTTAGTGAAATAATTTGAACAAATAAATTTATTGATAATTTAGTTGACTGAGACACTGTTCAAAAATTAATGAAACATTATTAAAATAAAAATATTACAAATTTTTTAAGCCGATATTGGTATAAAAACGTATGTTGTTCCTTGATAAAATGGTTCAGAGTGGAAGGGGTTTGACATGGTCCTTGAATTTTACGATATTGTCGGATGGTAAGTTATGACAGTTATTATACAGGATTGTAATATTTAGATAAAAATATATTTTAATAAGAACGAAATCTCTGACATTTAAATAATCAGAAAAGCATGAAAACTTGAGAGGTACTATAAGGTTTTGGATAAACTTATTTAATAACAGTTTCTTACACAATAAATTATAATTTCATTGAGTTAATTTAAAACCCGTCTATATTTCTTGCAACATCGCTGAATTTGTATTTATATTCGTGTTCTAGGTAGATAACGTATAATATAATTTTATTTTGATTTACCTATTTCACGCAGTTTTCATCACAAACTTATCTATTTTTTTCTGATTGCAAATAATTGATTTTAAGTGTTGTTTAGAAAATGGGTGAAAATAGAGTACCAACCTTATCAAACTTGGAAACATAAGTGATTTTTTCCTAGACGATATAAGATGTTTTAAACGTGGCCAGAATATGTACCCTACAGCCTACTACATGACTACTTAAATTTATAAAAAGCACATTATTCAGTATCAGGATCAACTGATGTATCTTGTTCTTGGTTGCCCCGACCTGAACAGAGTAGTCATCTGTAAGGAATAAGTGCAGAAAATCTATTCGATCGAAAGGTGTAAAGCACAATACCTACCATTGTTTTTCGGAACATTTTCCATTAGTATCAAGTTTGCTGTGCGGTATCTGTGTATTTAGTTAATGAAAAACCTTGCATAACAGAAATGTCCATATTAAATAATAATGCGGTATCTAGATAGGTGGTAGGTACTTACCGGATTATTATTTATATGGAGACTTCCACATTTAGGCCCTTTTTACATTATTCTTTTATAAAAGTGTACATAGGTATATTATTACATCACTTATATAAAAAAATCGATAAACATTGACCAACATAGTAATAAACAAATAAATAAATAAATAAAAAACCCACCGAAAATCTCATAACATAACCCTTAACCTGACTTGTTTACAGCTCAGCTGGCCAGCTGGCCTGGCGCATTGCGTAAGAATTGTTAAAATTAATACGCGACGTATTTAGAACCATAATATGTCTA
This sequence comes from Tetropium fuscum, assembly GCA_964058915.1. Classification (NCBI taxonomy): domain Eukaryota; kingdom Metazoa; phylum Arthropoda; class Insecta; order Coleoptera; family Cerambycidae; genus Tetropium; species Tetropium fuscum. Next base: position 9,227 of record CAXKVY010002843.1, on the reverse strand, counting down.
TTTATAATATGCATTAGTTTATAATATGCAAAAGTGGTGAATTTGATGTGAATTCTAACGCAAATAAGAAACCTTCTAACGGTAGGTATCTACAATTTTTAATTTCGTCCCAATTATATCCTATATTATTTGGCAGGTCAATTCCTATATTTTTATATAAAGAAATGACATCTAGTGAGTCATTTAGTTTTACCGTATTAATAAATGTTTTCAAAGACCAAGAATATTTTATATAATGCTTTTCTAACAACGTTTTAGATGATTGCCTGTAGATGATAGATGAACCTGCTTTTTCAGCTGAACACAAAAATTTCATATTTCACGTTCAGTATATTACATCCTATGGTATATTTAAAAAAAACTCTATTAGAATATTCAAAGCATCATTAATTTTATTTTTATATACCATAGAATATACACTAACTTATAGTATATATATATATATATATATATATATATATATATATATATATATATATATATATATATATATATATATATATATATATATATATATATATATATATATATATATATATATATATATTAGCTTTGAAATTCTTTGCTATTCATATTTATTTTGTGAAAAGTAATCTTGGGTTTGTAGCATTTTATTACATAGAAATAAGCAATTAGACGAATAAGAAAGAAAACACACTTACCAGTGCTATATCTGGACACTCATACGGAAATGAATCACTATGCACATGAAAACGAACCACTTAGAAGTTGTACAAGTTCTTTCACCTTTCTTGAGGATCTTCAGAGCAGTATACGATTTATTTCATTGATCATTCATACTTGAATTTAAATTACCAATACACCAACACTTGCAGTGACGTTTTATGACATTAGTTTTTGACGGAACTCATTCTTAGAATACACAAACCTAGTCTACTATTTATATTTGTTCTATTTGAACATATTATATATAAAAGCATTAGGCATACAGTTATCCAGAAGATGTTAAACTTTAAAATGCATAAAATCTTGTTGAACCTATTGAAAAACAACTACTTTTTCCAACTATATGCGGGAAAATATTGAATTATATATACAATAGAGTTCTGAAGCATTCAAAGAGGGAGTGATACAGAAATTGCTTGCTTAGTCAAAACTAAAATCATTTTTTTCGAGAATTTTCGAAGAAACAATTAATACATACAACCAACAAATGATTTTAGTTTTGACTAAGCAACAATTTCTGTATCACTCCCTCTTTGAATGCTTCAGAACTCTATTGTATATATAATTCAATATTTTCCCGCATATAGTTGGAAAAAGTAGTTGTTTTTCAATAGGTTCAACAAGATTTTATGCATTTTAAAGTTTAACATCTTCTGGATAACTGTATGCCTAATGCTTTTATATATAATATGTTCAAATAGAACAAATATAAATAGTAGACGAGGTTTGTGTATTCTAAGAATGAGTTCCGTCAAAAACTAATGTCATAAAACGTCACTGCAAGTGTTGGTGTATTGGTAATTTAAATTCAAGTATGAATGATCAATGAAATAAATCGTATACTGCTCTGAAGATCCTCAAGAAAGGTGAAAGAACTTGTACAACTTCTAAGTGGTTCGTTTTCATGTGCATAGTGATTCATTTCCGTATGAGTGTCCAGATATAGCACTGGTAAGTGTGTTTTCTTTCTTATTCGTCTAATTGCTTATTTCTATGTAATAAAATGCTACAAACCCAAGATTACTTTTCACAAAATATATATATATATATATATATATATATATATATATATATATATATATATATATATATATATATATATATATATATATATATATATATATATATATATATATATATATATATATATATATATATATATATGTATATATATATATATATATATATATATATATATATATATATATATATATATATATATATATATATATATATATATATATATATATATATATATATATATATATATATATATATATATATATATATATAGTATGGTTCGGGTGATCTCTTTTTACTCGTTTTGGCTGTCTTCTCTTTATAGTACTGTTAAATAAAATATCCCTTCTATTACATGTACGATTGTATTATTCCAATTTAAATCAACTCCGGATTTTCATGCACGGCAGTCATTCAGCTATTTCCTTTAGGTCGACAAATTAACTGGTTTGCCATAACGGTAGTCATTGCGCTACTGAAAATGGTGTTTATTTTTGTTTAATAAACTAACACTCGAGAACTAGATATGTCTTCGGTGTCCACACGTAATTAGAATCAAACCAGTTTGGTCGCGTTCAAAATATCATGATGCTGCGTCTGATGAACTGATCTGGACCCCGGCTAACTCTTTCAGCTGGCTTTATTTTTACAGGTGACCGCACTAGTAAGGTGAGTATTGTCCAAAACTGCGTAAATATGCTTTTATGTGGACGGTGTCTCTTCAAATTGAACAGCTGTGGCCCTTGTAGGGTTATTAGGAATGAAAGTTACTCTGAGTACATAGAATCGATCAAAATTACCTCCATATCAAATGTTTTCCATTCATTTAGCCAAAAAAGTTCTTAATTAAATTAAATAATGGTAATGAGATTCATAATCACATTTATTGTATTCAACACTGGTCTAAAATTAAAGAGTAAGTAGGTACATAAAATGTAATAATACCTTTTTGTATGAATGCCCTGAATTTTGAATTTTAAGCAAATATGATAGGACTCAAAGCATAGTCGTTTCACTTCTGTAAAGTTTACATATGAACTAGGAAATAATAGAAAACTTCCATTTTTAGATGTATTAGTAATTAAAAATAGTGACAATAGGTTAGAATTTGATATACATAGAAAAGATACCAGTACGATCAGATATATCCCTAATGACTCACCACTGCTATCAACATAAAATGGCAAGTTTCAATTTTCTTGTCCATCGTTTACTAAGTTTCCCTCTCAGTAATGAGAGATTTGAAAAAGAAAAAGTATTAATTAAAGACATAGCTGTGAGTAATGGTTATCCTAGAGATATAGTTGAAAAACTAATTAGGAAGCGTAAATTTAAGGACACACTTTGTAATTCTACGACCTTTCAAAAGGATATAGAGACGCCAAAATATGTATCCATCCCGTACGAATCCCGGTTTACTCGTGGTTTGAGTAAGGTTTTCAAAAACGTGGGTACAACAGCGATTCATTCGTCGAGCAACAAATTACAACAACTTTTAGACAATCCAAAGGATAAAATTGTTTCAAATGAAAGGTTTGGGATTTACGAAATTAGTTGTAGGTAATGATTGTGATCGAAAATATGTATATATATATATATATATATATATATATATATATATATATATATATATATATATATATATATATATATATATATATATATATATATATATATATATATATATATATATATATATATATATATATATATATATATATATATATATATATATATATATATATATATATATATATATATATATATATATATATATATATATATATATATGTATATATAATGACATGATTTACTGAAATGTCAAATTTAAAATAAAAAAATGTTAGATTGACTTTTTATTTAGAATTTTATTAATAAATACAGTTGGGAATATATATATATATATATATATATATATATATATATATATATATATATATATATATATATATATATATATATATATATATATATATATATATATATATATAAATGACATGATTTACTGAAATGTCAAATTTAAAATCAAAAAATGTTAGATTGACAATTTTATTAATAAATACAGTTGAGAAGCAACAACACATCATAGACTAAGAGCTCGCATGAAAAAAACCGCGTGAAAGATACCAAAGGTTTGACTAGAAATAAATAGTGTGTAGTTCATTAAATGCGTAGCCGCTCGTCTGCCATTTGCAAGTGGTCACCCAAATTAGCAATAATGAAATAAATTTTGGAAAAAGTAGTATACAATCTTGTTATTTATACCAGACTAAATTCGTGATTATAATGTGCGGAAATATCATTGGCCCAAGTAACCAACTAGGCAGACGAGCTAGATAGTAGCACTTTTGAAGCAGACGCCATCGAAAATGCCGAAAAATCACAACCGCGTGATCGCATATACCAGTATAAATGCTGGCTCAAAATGTAGGTATGCATCTATATGTATCGGAGTGTAGTGGTTTTTACTTCCATCATAGCACTGAGTACTTTTCCTCAAACCATCCTATTTATTACGGGTGGCTTGGTGGCAAAGTCTCTACAATTTTTATGTATGATAGTATGGTTCTGAGTTACCGAGATTTATTACTCTAGTCCTCATTATCATTTATCTGGGACCTCGCGTCCGCGGAAGATGTTGAGTGTTCCCAGGTCGCAGTTGGACTGCCACAGCCCATCCCCAAGCCTGCCTAGGTGATGGATGAGCTAGGCACGCAAGTGCCAAAACAAATTTAGGTAAAATTATGCTGATTAAATATATGAAAAGAGAATTTGAGCAGGTGGTCCCATTTTGCCGGCAGACGATATCAAAAATTGTCTTTTCGCCTCTTTTTTTGCGCCTAAGCGCTTTGTGATACGACGCGATGGTTGTAAACAAATAGTAGTAATTCTACAAATAGTAACAGTGATATTTCTCTCTAAAAAAATCGATTCCGGCCGAGTTCAGTGGTATCGACACATCACTATTGCAAACTATTTGCAGGGGCTACACCTTGCACATTGTGCTAGAATGCTAGAACAAGTCTTGATAAAATAAAAATCTAGGTATAAAGAAATACTTAGAGGTTTATAGGTACCTAAATAGTAATTACTTTAATATATTTATATAACATTTGATGTACCTAAAGTTTTAACTTTTTCCACCATGGAGGATAAAAAGCGTAAAGGTGGCGCGGAAAGATTGCACGATAAAAAGAAAAAGATATTACAAATAGAAGCCGAAAATGTGTTAACTAGATAGTTTTTTATGTGTAAACATCTATTACAGCGATATGAGAGTTAATTTCGGGAAATGGGACGGAAATGTGAAAGCGGATGTGACATCATAACATATCAATTATCATGCACAGTACCTATCTACTAAATTAATTTAGCTACTAACTGATAGATGGCGTTTACAGCGCCAACCTCTATGGTGTATGTGTTGTTTGCCTACCTTATTAAAAAAGTCCTATATAATATGAGTATCGAACCAGCAATCCCTGGTTTGGAAAGCGGGGTTTGAACCGCTGCACCATCATATGACCGCTATATGCTTTGTTAAATCTCGTATACTTGGTACTTTGTTAGGGCGGCGGTTAGCATGCACATGATGCAAGTGCAAGTACAAGGAACTCAGGGCCCTTGTGGCAGTTAAATAATTAGGGTGTAGAGTGTAGGGTATAATTAGGGTGGGTGTAGAATATTGTCTTGACATTTTGACATATTTTCTGAACCACGTGATTAGCAATTACTTAACTAAATATAATTATATACATACATACGTAATATATATATTTAAATTATATTTATGAAAAAACCGCATACCGTTACCGCATACGAGATGTTTACACATCAGTCTCGAGTACTCTCTCGAGTTTTAATAAACCTAGTTCAGTGCCGGAAAAAATAAGCATTATTCAGCCTTCAACTCCAAATTCTACAAGCAGCATTTCAGATGAGGTTGACTATATCACAGAAGATATTACGATCGAGACAGAAGACATGGCAATGGAATCCAACAGCCTTTCATGTAGTGCTAGTACACTAGTTTCCACCAGCCTAGAGCCAAATCAAACAATTTTAGAACACATCCCAGTGGAGGACGTGTCTCCGGAAGTGTTAAACTTTTTTGTGAAACCAAAAATATTTGATATTGATTTATTTTTAAGAAGCATCCACAACAAGCATGTAAGGATTCGACGCCACCATTCTCTGCAGAAAAAGGGCATTTGCATGAAAATGGATCTAATCGGGAGTGGTTAAGCTATGATTCAACATCATCCAAACTCTTTTTTGTACTCTATGCTTATGTTTCTCAAAACCGGGTGACAAAAACTCTTTTTGCGACGGGGCTGACCATTAGCGTCATATTTACGAAAAAATTAAACTAGTAAAACCCACGAAAATTGTGTTGAATTATATATTATGAAGTCAGAAAATAAAGACAGTAGAAGTTTTTCATTTTATGATCAAAAGCATTTTAGAAACGAAACTAGAAAAGTTAAGAAAAAGCACCTAGTTTCTAGAAAAAATCATTGATATTTTTTATTGGATAAGTTAATGGAAAAAGAGGTCTCAGTTTTCGAGCGAAGAAAAATGAAGGAGCTTATACATTGGACGATCAATTTGGACCATGGCAACTTTTTATATTTAGTGATTCTTCTTGGTAAATTATTTAGTTTTTAGATTTAGTATTAAGAGAGCACGTGACAATGGTAACTCATAACAATAAGGAAGCATGGGACCGTTTCTTACGAAAATCAGGGCTAAGAGTAAACGTAAACGGGGTCGGGGAAATTTGCTAACACTTTTGTCAAATAACACAGTATGTCTTATGATTGAAACAATTTCATCATTAATCAAAAATAGCCTAAAAATAGCCTAGTAACTGATATCAAAAAAAGAAAAAATGTTTTCTGTGGAACTTGACACCACGCAAGATGTATCAGTTAAAGATCAATGTTAGATCATTTTATTATTCGGTGTGTTTTAGATGATGATATTAAAGAATGCCTGCTATAGAATTCAGCAATAATTCTTCAGGACAAGGCTTTATGAATTTACTACAAAAAGTCTTATATAACAATAATTTAGATATTAAGAATTGCATAGGAAACGCTACCGATGGTGCGGCAAATATGAAAGGCCAGTATAATGGCTTTACGGCTTGGTTAAGCAAAAATTCTCCTGGACAAATGCATGTATGGTGTTACAGCCATGTATTAAATTTAGTATTAAGTGATTGCACCAAGTCTCCAATTGCAGCTGCTGCGTTTTTTAATCTCTTAAATATTTTAACAGTTTTCTTTAAAGAATCTCATAAGGGAATGGACATATGGCGTGATCGGAAAACAATTCAACCCAACAAGAGTATGCAAATAATTGGAGAAACTATATGGTCCAAAAACAAAACTTGATTCTGGGTTTTCGGCAAATATAAAGTTCAAACTAAAGCGTTCTATGTTGAAATAATAATAACATTAATCAAAATTGAAGAAACGCAAGATATAACTCCCGATATTAGAGCGAAAGCCAGAAATTTAAAGGAACACTTATTGACATGTGAAACAATTTTGCACTGATTTATCTTCGAGTATTTAGTATCACCGAACACGTGTCTAAATATTCACAAACCAGCGGATTATATATCGTAAAAAGTCAACAATTGGTTTCTGCTGCACTTGCGAGATATGGCAAACATTAAATTAGAAGCAAGTAATTTTATTAATTTGGCTGAAAAGGGATTTGAATCTAGGGGGGAGGATGTGCAATTGGAAAATAATTTGCCTAGGAAACGAACTAGGAGAGTTAAAACAATGTCTGGTGAATTTTCTCGTAATGATCCGATTGAAAATGCTTATTCAAAATTCAGTGTTGCAGTCCATCATGTTATTTTAGATCCAGTCATTGAAAGCATGGATTCGATATTTGAGAAAAACAAAAAAACTGTACTTGGACCTAAATATTCTGTCGCCCTCTAATTTTAAAGAATTAAAAGAAAACCCTATTCCACCAAACGCGAAACATTCTTTTTGACAACGTCTGTCGGCGAAATGGGACCGCCTGCTCAAATTTTCTTTTCATATATTGAATCACCATTATTTTATCTACATTTTTCAAAAGTTTTACCATTTTACCATCGGCAGACGCGCTACGTCTGCCTAGTTGGTAACTTGGAACAATGATATTTCCGCACATTTTAATCACGAATTTAGTCTGCTGTAAATAACGAGATTGTATACTACTATTTTCATAATTAATTTAATTATTTCTAATTTGTTTGACCACTTGCAAGCTAACGGCGAGTGGCGAGCGGCTACGCATTTAACAAACTATACACTATTTATTTCTAGATCCAAACCTTTGGTTTTTTCACGTGAGCTCTTAGTCTATCAAGTTCGGCTTCTACTTTCAACTAAACTAATTGCAATTTTAATAATTTTATAAATTTGTAAAAAATATTGTTTGACCGATCAAGAATTTTTAAAAAATGTAGAAAGATACTTTTCTACATTTTCTTCCCAAATAAAGAAGATTTCTTCAAGCATGTTGCTTTAAGGCCTTCGTATTATCAATAACAAAATTAGCTCGTTGTTATAAAGGCTATTTGTGTAATGAAGGTGAAAATGTTTTTGAAAAGCAAAAAAGAAATGTGTCCCATTTCTGGGATTTCAACCAGTATCCTCTAGTACCTACCCTTGTTGAAAGCAGACGTAGTAGTAGGCTAACCTATTAACCATCACTCCACTGCTGAGTATGGACAATTTTAGTAACCTAACCATATATTCTTAGTTAATTTTCGTCCTTTAGATACAGGTAATAGGAACAATTTCGCTTGAATAATTGGTTACATAATAATTATAATAATAAAAAGCCGGTAGTATGCAGGAAGCTGTCATCCTCAGATCAGTCTGTCTCCTCAGGGAGTAAAGTGACCGCTGGGCCGGCTGTGAAGTTAATACTACCGTCATGTCTCCTCAATAGAGTCAGAATCTTACTGCAGAGCCTTGGTTTTACGTGGCTCGTGACGACGAAGATGCGAAGGTTGGAGACTTACTATATAGGCCTACAAGAAAAGCAGAATATGGACTCATTTTAGACTTCAAGCGGGAAGACCAGAACTCGAATACCGAGTTTTAACCCGCTCTCCTTAAGGCTCATATTAAAGCTGCAAAACCCAGTAATCATCAGCAGCAGAATTTTCATAAGTCATTACACTTTGTTTTATTTAGGAACATATAAACCAGAGACAGAGGTTAGGTATTCAAGAGGCTTTTCTTCGCCCTTTTGAGGTCGGTTAGGCTAAAATCTGAAACTTATGGATTCATCATGAGTTTCCAAGACGGTGTACATAACACATTCGACTAACGTAGCCACGGCATGAGTATGCAGGTCCCTGATATCAACTGTCGGACCTGTCGAAGGGCGCTAGAGACCATCATGCACTTATTTTTAGCATATTATAGTGCTTATGCCGACTCGGCGTATTGACATAACGCGGCGTTACGAGAGCTATGCTACCATCTTCGGCACTCATA
>CAXKVY010002842.1:0-37032 GCA_964058915.1 Tetropium fuscum | reverse complement strand
CTCCCAGTGAGGCGAACAGCTCGCTAGACACGGCGTTATAAAAATGGCTCTAAAAACTTTATTTTTGAAACACGACCATATGTTATGTGAGGGCATATGTCGTTTAAGGGCGTTCCGCTCGGAAAAAAAACTACAACTAAAATTGAAGGTGCTTTTGACATTAAAAAAATATATACTCGTTCCACACCCAATAGTACTTCAGTGAAACAAAAACTATTAACCTACGTTATTTGGCTATCTAGCAAAAAACATCCGTTTGCTATCAAAAAAACATCAATCGCATCAGTACCCCCCAAAATTGTCGTAAAATGAGATTCTGATGCATTGGACATTTCTGAACAAGATGGTTATGATCCCATATTTTTCTACTCCGAAAAAAATATCTTAAATATAAAAGTTCTTCTTAAATATAAAAGAGTTCAGAGCTCTTATTGCTCCACTATTATCAATAACAATATCATCTTGTGTTTTTGGGAATTTAAGAAGACGATATGAACTCTGTATTAAAAATAATGGTGGCCATATCGAACAATTTTTATAATTTATTATCTGTATTTCCTGTGTTATAATACTATAATAGTTTGTTTGTAAATAAATTTTGAAATAAATGAGTTTTTCAGTTTTCCTAATAAAATATGAATTTTTAATGTTCAATAATTAAAAAACGGTAAAATATATGTAATATTTGTGAATTCAGAAAAAATAGCATATTCGAAAATTCAGCAATACAAAAAAATATTATTCCACTTTATAAAATATTATTTTCTCTTGTCCTCAATTTGTGCAGGCCACTGCAGTTCCATTACCTTATTAAAGGTGTTCAGTTACAGTGCTACAACTTTCATCCGAAACTTTTTTTCTATTTTCAATAATAACGATAATAAGGGGTGTCCTAAATATAATGAATAACCCTGTACATAAGTGTGTTTTTATTCCTTGTGCAAATATTCAACAGGATACTTACTGCATGAATACACTTTATTCATATTTCTCTATGGGCTTTATAAAATAATATATCCGTGACAATTTTATTTTAGAGACGGTCACAAACAAGGTATCTAAGGATCGTGCGAGCCCCTTTAAAGGACGCGCAACATAAACGTAGGTTTGGGGCGAAATTTAAAGGAAACTCAGGGAAATAATGGGCGAAGCTGAACATACAACATTTCCAATCGATTTTGTCCAGCAGAAACACTATTATGCTAGCACTAAATATTATATGCCGATGAATATAAACTTATATCTTTGTACCTACAGAGCGTCATAAAAATTAATTTCTCGATTGTGTTAATAATCGGGAAAATGTCGGAAAATTAAGCATTAGACAAACGTTGTGGTTGCCTATTTAAACCCGTGTAGTCCTGACTTAAAATAATAAAAAATATATATTTTTACGATTAATTGTTTTTTCGTCATGGGGGGGGGGGGAGTTGAAGCTCAATTTTTGTTTTGCGGGAAAGCTATTGTGTTGGAATTACGAGGCCGCGAGCGGGGGTGGTGGTATAAATAGAGGATGAAGGAGGGGGAAAACATTGTTTAAATGCCCATAACGTCTGAATATTGATCGATCTCAAAAAATCAAACGGCGTTGTGTTCGCTTTGTCTGTTTTAAATCGATTTAAAAAAAATAAGGTTTTTAATTCGTGTATTTTTTTATGTATGTTAATCCATTACTTTGGAGCGGCTTAAGTAAATTGGATGATAGTAGCTGGATACTACAGGGTATCATCGGGGGGTAGTCCCATTGAGATTTTAATCATTTAATAAATATGTAACGTACACTATACCAAAAGCCAAGTGTTTCTGAGATATCTGACATTTTATAAAAAAATTGACAGATGCATGAGTTTGTAAGAATATCTATAACTTCTTTACTATACGAGTTTCACATTCGCTTTTTGACACGTAGAAAGAGCAGGATCTAAAGTACCTTCTATAATAGAAATTATTTAAAAAATAAAATACAGTGTTTCATTTCTTCCATTACATTTCTTCAGACCCCCATCTACTTCAGACCACCATAACTTTTTTAGTTTAAAGGGAACATTTTATATTTCTTGCGCCAAATTACGTATAATTAAATCCCCTTTGGTTTGTTACTGATTCTATTGGTTGCGGTTATAACTTTTTGAGTATGTAGTATGTAATATTGCGATTATTTAGTCAAGCCGTCAGGTTAATTAAAAATTGGAAATATCCGACTGGAAAGATCGCTGTCGAGAAATTTTCAAAAAGCTAGATATAATGCCAGTTCCCTGTTTGTATTTATACACTACATTACTTGATATCCACAAAAATCAAGAAACTTTCTTGACTAATTCTGATTTTCATAATGATACCAGGAGTGCTACGTAACTCAGACAGGTTTAGGTTAATCAGATCGAATGAAGATACGTTGAATCTGCAACTATATAATCATGTTCCTGGCTACTTGAAATCTCTGGATTTTAATTATTTTAAGAATAAGATGGCTAAAAAGCACTTTCTTAGCCATTGCTTTTACTCCATTGATGTATTTTTTAACTCAATTTTAGTCATGCTATTTTCTTATGATGCTATGAATCATGATTTTGGTAATGGACATCACTTCATCTTTTCCTGTTCTAAATACAAAATCTTTGTATAATTCTTACGTTTTACACCACTTGTTTTATAATTGGTGAATTGTTGTTGTTTTTTACATGTGTATTTATAGTTTTTTTTGAATTAGTATATTTTAGATTTTATCGCTCAAACATTTTCTGAGTGATAAAAAAATAATATTAGTAGGGTACCTACTAACTTCATTAGATTTAGAGATACATCTGAAAGAAATCTAGAATATTTAGCATCTGCTTTGAGTTTAACAGACTTCAGTTAGGTGTATATGAACTTGGATATAAATTTTAGTTTTGAAACTTTTATGAATTTGTTGTTGTATGAAATAGATAAATAAGACCTGTCCCTTTAAAACTTGTAACCATACAGTTCAGTCAAAATCATGTGTAACAAAGGAATTTACACACGCTAGTGAATATTTAAAAAAAAATGTATACTGGTTATGTAAAGCATTAAACACTGTTGAATCACTGAACTATAAAAAAATCAAAATTGATTATAACAATCTTCTTAAAACAACTAAACAGGAATTTTATAAGAATTTAATAGATACCTCAAATAATAAGCCAAAAACAGTTCTGGTTCGAATCTGGTTAATAGGAAAATTGGCAAAAACAAAATTGTCTCTCTGAACCATGATGGTGAAATCTACTCCAATCCTATGGAGGTAGCAGACATATTCTGTGAATACTTTTCCAATGTAAGTGATGTTATACGCTGAGAAATCACTTTGATGGCACTAGAACAAAATACTCTACGGTTAGCAGTATTACTAATAAAACTTTCTTCTTCACTCCAGTATCAAAAGAAGATGTTACAAGTGTAATAAAAGATTTATAGAATAAAATAAAAAAATCTGCGTGCAGCACAGTACACGTGATAGAAGTGAATACTTCTTTACCGATTCATTGAGAGAGTGAGAGAGAGGGTGGGGAGAGAGAGAGAACGCGAGATATTGCACATATTGGCTTTATGGTAATTGAAGTGTGACACATAGGCTCGTGATTCTAAATGGTGTAGATTTCTCGAGAATATAGCATCAATCGTTGTTCCTGATTTAGTTGTGGCAATGTTCCAGTCGTTATTCACATCTAAACTGAATTTCTCACGAAGAAAGTGAAGTAGTGGCAAGGACGCATCCTCCGCAAAAATATCATCATCCATTTGGATCAGATTCGAAAGCCCAATCCAGATATATCCAGCAGGATATGCATAAGTACCTAATATTGTATTCTGGGTTTTTCCAATTCTGTCACGATCGTTTATAAATTATATCAAAATTGTTTTCCGCTTTAGAACACTTGTGGGGGATCGTTGCCCAAGTCAAAGCTGCATTCACTATCTCTGTTTCTTGCTTTATCAAAATTTCTTTCCGCTTTAGAATACTTTTGGGGGATCGTTGATCGTGGGGGAAAATGTGTTGTGGCGCGACTTTGAAAAATCACTCTCATGCGGCTAAAGAAGTATTCACCTCAAAAAGTAGCGGCACTGATATTTCGGTTAAAATTATAAATTCAGTATGCCGTAAATTAAATGCGGGTGAACTGCTGGGTTCTGTGCTGGGACCACTTATATTTTTGCTATTCATCAATGATCTGCCCAAACATATTAAAAGGGACGTCATCACATTATTTGCAGCCACTTCTTTAGAGGTATCAAGCAAACCCATGACAAGATGATCTCATCCTCGGTAAATGTAAGTGGATGTTCCGTAGAATGGTGCAATGCAAATGAGTTGATAGTTAACATAGATAAAACACAGTGTATATACTTTCAAACTACCTAACTTAGTACACAAATAATTTCATATAACATTTGAAAACTGTAATATCAAATCAGTTGATAAAACTAAGTTTCTCGGGATACTGTGGATCAGGATCTTTCATGAGCGGCTGATATTGACAATTTAAGTAAAAAACTTAATAAATCGTATTATGCTATTTCTCGCATTAGGGATTCTATGTCTGTATCTGCACTTCTTAATGTCTACTATAGTCTTTTGTATAGCCACCTGAGTTACAACGTCGTATTCTTTGGTAACTCCACAGAAAGTCGGAGAATCTTTATAGCACAGAAACGCATAATGCGAAATATATTTCGGGTTCATCAGAGAGAGTCTCGCAGGCCCCTTTTTGTGAAACATACTGTTTACCTTTTCTTCTACTTTTATATGTAAAATTTTACTACACATAAGACAGAATATAAAAAATTTAAAGATACATAATTTCAATCATGACTGTCAAACCAGGCATTGCAAAATGTTACGCATTCCTAAGCACAGGACTACACAATTTCAGAAATCCCCATACATGGGCATAAAGTTCTACAATCACTTACCGCTGCATTTAAAAATTTTAAGTCAAAATATTTTTATAAGCAAAAAAATTGGTTTAATGATAATTTTATATACCTAAATCTGTTTGCTGTTGTTTGTTAAACTTACATTGTGATTGTAACATGAAACTGTGACCTGTCCTATGCATTTATATGTCTACAGGATTAATAAATATTTATTTATTATTTATTTATGACTTTCCAAAAATTGTTTGTAATCTTGGTCAAATAAATTATTTAAAAAAAATAATGTAGTAATGTATAATATGTAAATATATAATATTTGGTATGTGTTTTGTAAACTTTAGTTTAACGAAAAATGGAAAATAAAAGAAAACAAAACATGTTTTTTTTCTTTTCTCGCCTTGATTTTCAGCCCGGCCTGAGCCACTTCTCTCCGTTCTTCTGTCCCCTAGCTCCACTGCTAATGATCCGATATTGATATAGTTGGCCTAGAATTAAAGGTCGAAAAAAAAGCTGTCGACTCGTAAAAAAATTGTTTCCCCTACCCCCTTCTCTCATACCGGAAACACCGTTTGAAAAAACAGGCAAATCGTTTTTGCGCCCTAGACGTTTGCTCCCAGAAAAAAATATTCGCTAGTGCCATCGTTTAGCGTATGGACGAAGAAACAAGAGAAAGATGTTTGATTTTTTAATTTTCCCACCACCCTTAGCATACGGCCTCTTAATTCCTCCATAATAACTCTTGTAAAAATAATAAAATTGAGCCTTCAACTTCCCCCCCTCCTGATGAAAAATCAATTTTTCTTTATTTCGCAACTACAATTCGCGTTATCTCGCGAACTAATTATCCGATTTCGCTTAGTTTTAAATGAGCGTGTGTGTTTTGTCGTACTCTTCATTTTTTATGTTAACTTATTATATAAACGATTTCCCATGCTTTTAATTGATCGTTCCCACATCCTCCCCCTCCTGACCCCGTGTACACAAACCATGCCAAAATGATGGGAGGACTCGATTTGATATAATGGGGAAAAAATGTTTACATTTGAGTTGTCTGGCTTCGTCCCATCTTTCTCTCCAGATCCACTCCACTAATTGCTGCGCTTCGGTATAGAAGAACGTGGGATTGTGTAGATTAATATTACACAACAAAAATGGGGTGTTTTCACATTTCATCCCCTAGAACCAATCACCCTGACGACTTACGAATTTCGATGTTTCTAAAGTTGTAAAATCATATATGAAATTGGTTACAGCTTTTAAACACAACGTGCAAATGAATAGGTATAATTTCTAGACGGGCGTGGCGTCTACGATTATAACTTCCATAGTTTCATAAAGATCGATTAATAGATAATAAAAATCTATTAAAAATCTATTATTTCTATCCAATAGGGTTTACGAAAAGTCCCTCGCATAAATCTATCAAAATAAAAATAATAATTTATTTATTTATATCGAAAAATGCTAATATTGAAAGGAGAAGATAAACATAAAAGAGCCGAGTAGATTAATAATAGCCGGCAAATGCTGCATACTTTGTTTTTTTTGCATTAAATACCCGAACCTGGGAAGGGTATCCTATCGAAACTTACATATTTTATATGTTATTATAAAATGCATTTTTACTCTTTTACTATTGAATTTTGTAATATATGCTATTTGGGGCACTTACCTTTGAAGAGGCTTCTCAATTCTCTCCGATTCGTTTATTGATTTGCTAGAACCGTATCTATCGTCATACCCTGGATTTGTTCTGATATTACACTTGGGCTTGTTTTTTTCTTTAAAAGAGGAATGTCTAGAGCTTGTGCTCGTAATGGAATATCTATAACTGGAAGTAGTTTGGGAATCCGAATCCAACGAGTGGCAGATCTTGTATTCGATATCCTGATAGGCTCCCGTGGGATGCTTAGTCGTGGATGAATATTCCAAGCTGGACTTAGTGGAGTTTATAGAGTCACTTTTGGATGATTGATATAGCTGTCTGTGATACACTTTACTAGATTTTTTAGGGGGAGATGCGAGACTGAAGTTAAACGGGTCACAATCGCTAGACCCTGATGCTGTCCCGTCTTCCTCGTAGTTGAATTTCCTAGGTGACCTCGGTGACTTTATTGGTATGTTCGGCGATCTTGGCCCGCTATGATTAAAGTCAAATACAGCTCTTTCTGTTTGGCTGGGACTACTTAGTGATACCTTCGGTGATTTTATCCCCATCTTCTCTGTTATGGGGCTTTTTGAAAAATTTGGCGACTTTTGCTCCTTGTATGTAGCAGATTTTGGAGGATCTATGCACTGGTAATTTAGGGATGGACTACGAGGCGTTGTCCCGGAAGTAGGGGTGGAATAGGAAGATTTTGGTAAGGCTGTAGATCTCTTCGCAGATCTAGCTGAACTACTTCTGGAGAAGTTTCCAATGCCGCTATTGACTTTCATGTTGGTTTTGGCGATATATTAACAGTTGCAGATTTCTACTTGATATGCGATCTGGATTTCTTGATATGTTTCATGATCGAAAATTCTGTCAAAGTTGTGCCGGATCTGATGCATCTGAAATCAAAACACACACGTTTAGGTCCTCTCATATAATTAGAGTATCTATGTAAATAATAATATCGTTGACTGAAGGTAAACTCGCGGATACAGTAGACAAATTAGACAAAGTATACAGTATACGTAAGTAAAGTATACAGTAAGTGTACAGTATTTCATATTCATACTTATGTAATTATCATATTTACATCTATTATCTAAACGACTCAGGGTAGGCTCAGTTTATAAAATTATAAATGCATTTATACTTGCATTTATAATGCAATTATTTACCTACATTGTTTATCGTCACCCGTTTTACCTGATATATGTAATTTGTATAAAATATAGAGAACAATTATAATAGTATTTGTAAAATTGTATTGTGTAATTGTAAAAGTAATGCATAGGTACTTAAATATATGCATTATATTTTAATTAACTGTTGTAATTTCACTAACGATAGATTTACGAATTATATGAACAAATTTTTCCTAAAGTGTACCCAGCCCGAGTTATTTATAAAAATCAAAAATACCTAAAAATGTAATTTTTAGACTTTTCCAATATGATGGCAAAGTCCATGATCGATAGACGGTGCAAATTTAGTAGGTCATTAAAAATATCAAAACAAAGAGAATAAAACGTATTGCAGCTTCCGTCATTTATATCCACCTAAGCCCTTTAAAAAAGACATAGCTACTAAAAGAAACTATCAGACGAGACGTACTGACTGGTCTATACTATACATACTTTAAAACATTTTGTATCGTGATAATACTTCAGTGTAAATATAGCACAATATTTTTTCCTTTATTCAGCCTGTATACGAAACTATTATATACATAATAAATACATCGTCTAACACAAAGTTTCTGTGAGGCATATTGATCTTCCTAGCAAAACATTTTATTTTCCAACAAAGGCTTGTTATTGGCCGACGTAACCACATATATATTTTACGTACCACGACAATGAAATTTATTAGAATCAAATGTCTTGAAATACATCTTTATTTCCCAAGGATTATTGAGAGCAGGCCGTAAAGCCTCAGCTTATTATCTTCCGTAAGGGTTTAAAATGTAATTTAAATACGTTTTTGAAAACCTACTTTGCATTAATTTGAATAATTGAAATAGAATTGACAAATATAACCGGAATGGGATCCAAATTATATTTTCAAATTGCCTTTTCTGCGAAGACGAAGGGCTCATGATTGAATCGGTAGTATCAGTAAATAAATAAAAATGTCACCACTCTTACAACTACCTTACATATATGAGGGGCAGGCATTCTTTGTCAGGTGGACCACCCCACCCTTCCATCGCAAGTTTTTAGATAAAAAGGACTAACCCGGCTTAAAACTTTCGTTGAAACAATTACTTTACAGTGTCATGTGGCGATTTTTCGTAACAATTATGGTGCAAAAACTGGGGCTCAACAATTGGGTCAATTTTTTGTCCATTTTTCAAACTGCATTTTGGACGTGTGCAACAAGGATTTTGACGTACAGACAGAGTATAGACGTACTGACTGGTCTATACTATACATACTTTAAAACATTTTGTATCGTGATAATACTTCAGTGTAAATATTGCACAATATTTTTTCCTTTATTCAGCCTGTATACGAAACTATTATATACATAATAAATACATCGTCTAACACAAAGTTTCTGTGAGGCATATTGATCTTCCTAGCAAAACATTTTATTTTCCAACAAAGGCTTGTTATTGGCCGACGAAACCACATATATATTTTACGTACCACGACAATGAAATTTATTAGAATCAAATGTCTTGAAATACATCTTTATTTCCCAAGGATTATTGAGAGCAGGCCGTAAAGCCTCAGCTTATTATCTTCCGTAAGGGTTTAAAATGTAATTTAAATACGTTTTTGAAAACGCATTTAAGCATTCTTTGTCAGGTGGACCACCCCACCCTTCCATCGCAAGTTTTTAGATAAAAAGGACTAACCCGGCTTAAAACTTTCGTTGAAACAATTACTTTACAGTGTCATGTGGCGATTTTTCGTAACAATTATGGTGCAAAAACTGGGGCTCAACAATTGGGTCAATTTTTTGTCCATTTTTCAAACTGCACTTTGGACGTGTGCAACAAGGATTTTTGGATAACTTAGACAATTTTATTCTGTCAATTTTTGAAAAAATACTTCCCTGGCTAGATATCGACAATATACATATTTAATTGTTATACAACTACCTAGCTGTTTCTCGCGACTTCATCGGCCCGAATTTAACTAAACCCGCGTGACAGCAGCAGTGGGAGGCGCCTTTCGGTGCGGCAACCGAACCAGCGGCACGTGGGGAGCGCGAGGACGCTGCTACTATATTTTATTTTATATTATTACTCGAAGATCAAACAGGAGATATACGATAATAATTAATTATTTATTAGTGTTTATTTTGGATTATAATCGATGTATACTTCCCTATTTCAATCGGATTTTGTTCACAATTTCATAGATTTTATTTTTTTGCGCGGAATCCTCATTATTTTTCTAAAATAAAAGTAGACTATGTTACTCCTTGTAACATCAGCTATCTGCCAGTGAAAGGCCAGTCAATATCGGTCCATCCGTTTCGGAGATTAGCCGGAACAAACAGACAAAAATTTTAAAAATTATTTTATTGTTATAAGTTACGTATATACTTTCACATGCATTTAGTCAAAAGCTGTTATTTTGACATTACAAACAGACACTTCAATCTTATTGATTTGTATATAATTAATTAAAGTATATAATTTAATCTTGAAACGTTTAGTCATTTAGTTAAGAGGTTATGATGTTTCCCTTTCTGTTGTGTTAAACTTTGATTCGTTTGGTTTATCTCTAAACCTTATTTTAACTAAACTTACTAATTTAATTCCATTAAATTAATTGAATTACTCGCTCAAGCGTGTAAATTCTGTAAAGATAAACCTGGTACTGGTAAATATTTCCTTCTATTGAACGAGACGACCAAGAAGCAATTCATCCTGAGACCAATCTGTGCCGACCATGGCCTTAGTTCCTGAAAGTCAGATTGGAAGACATCTCCTCAGATACTACTGCTGCACCCGTTGTTGGTCTAACCGATTTCAGCTGGTTCTTCTATATTACTAAGATAGCTTCATCCTAACAGAAGTAGCAGTTGTCATGTATTGTTCTGTTTCTGCGGTCTCCAGTACTCTTTAAGTACCTACTGTTGACCTGGCGTCCAGACATATTTTGTCGATTTTAATGTCAATTATTAGATATAAAGACAGGTAGAGCAGAATTAAGCAATTGTCAAGTTGAGATTTCTCTACCTCGAACAGTGATATTCTGAGGGTGTTTTAAGTGCTAAGAAAGCCTCTAATATACTCGCTAGTCCTTAGCCACAACCACCGAGATAAATCTGAGGAGCCGATAGGCAAAATTAAAGAACCATAAGCAAGTGATTCCTGGATGACTATTAGTCTAACGACGACTATTAGTCTATAGTACCCTATCAAATGTACATCAGTGGAAGGTTTAGTGATGTAAGTGATATAGTGGTCTCAGTCTCTTTGTTTGACATTGATGAAACATAATTTTGATGTTGGCACTCTCGAAAATTAGGTATGCGTTTGAGTGCTACGCGAAACCAAAAAATTCTACCTTCGCAAACTTTTTCCAACTTATCTGTGTACCCATTGGAAGAGAAAGTTTAGCACAAAAAATATTGCTACGTTAACTCTACACAAAAAAGGTTATTACAAATTTTTATGTAGGGCTAACCGTTTTCTCAAAAACTCATTGTTAGTAGGTTTAAATATACAGTATAAATTATGCTGCCGAGCTAATTATTGCATTGAAGTTAAGTATATATAAGTTAAATGAAACACAAAATTTAGAAGTGTAAACAAGATATTTCAAGGACATCTCGTTTAGGGCGTGTATGTCGCACACAAATCATACAATCTTCCCGGATGACCGGAAAACGTTAACCCTGTTTTGCCTGTATAGCCATACAATTTTACCCCTGTTTCGATCTTGAATAGCGATCGGGTGGTATTACTAATTAAATATTTTTTGAAGTACCTACATGTTTTATTACAACGTTACTCAATGTTTTTAGTATAATTTTCATATTTACAAATATATTCAACTTCCCTATTATTGTAGGTATTTATCACATAATTGTCAAATACACTCCCCGGCACAAAATTCCGTCACCCCAAAATTTTGCCCAATTTTGATGTTTTATAACTTTTTTATTTTTCATCTGATTTTCATAAATTTTTTACCAGTCTGTAGATCAGTTCATTGTGTGTCTTTTTAATTATTGTAATAAGTCATATTTTTCGTCCAGGCAATATTATACAGGGGTAAATCAAAGTGTTGTTTTTTGTCGTAAACTCAAAACACCCTGTGGAAAAATTGAGGCCAATAATTTTGTTTACAAACTGTTTGCTGCCATCATAGACGTATTGTAAACATTTTGTTTTTTGATTCATCCCATTATCTCATTTCTTCTGCGAGCAGCAAAATTTTAAATGAAACGCTGATTTCAAGCTTATTTTTATTAACAAAAACATCCACTAGGTATATCACAACCTCATCCAGATATTCGCTCACTACCCGTGCAACGTGAGGTCTAGCATTATCATGCATTAATGTAAATTGGTTCCCAATGAAAGGAGCAAATGGAACAACAATTTCTTGGAGGATTTCCTCAATGTAACGGTGGGCGGTTAGTGCTCCATTTTCAACAAATACAAGGTCAGTACGTGCATCGGTAGAAATACCCGCCCAAACCATGACTGAACCACCGTAATATTGCAGTCGCTCAGATATGGTGCAGTCTGCATATCTTTCATTTCTACGTCTGTATACCCGTTCACGACCATCCGGCGACCTTAAACAAACCCTGGATTCATCTGTGAATAGTACGTTTCCCCACTGTTCTACAGTCCAGTCAGCATGCGCTCTTGCAAATCTCAGTCGGTGTTGTCGATGCCGAGGAAGCAATTTTGGACATACTGCTGGCCTTCGTGAATGCAATCCTGCTTCTAACAATCTTCTACGTATCGTTCTTTCACTTACACTTACTCGACGTACCATTTGCAAGTCATTTTTTAGATACACAGCAGTAGCTCTTCGATCTCTTAAAGAACTCATAATGACAAAGTGATCATCAGCTTGAGTGGTCATTCTCCTTCTGCCAGAGCCTTGCCGCCTAATAAAGTTTCCCGTCTGTAGATACCTATTCCAAACATCACAAACTGTAGACCGCGCAATTCCCAGAGTACGGGAGACATAACTCTTATTGCGGCCATCCTCTATTAAGGCAACAATTCTACCTACGTCTGCTGTAGTTACCATGATGACAACACACTAAATTAACTGTACTGTCAAATATTCTGTCACAATAACCGCGTATTTAGCCAACGTCGATGTTTTTTAATTGAAAATGATAAAATTAACAGCGTTTCATTTAAAATTTTGCTGCTCGCAGAAGAAATGAGATAATGGGATGAATCAAAAAACAAAATGTTTACAATACGTCTAAGATGGCAGCAAACAGTTTGTAAACAAAATTATTCGCCTCAATTTTTCCACAGGGTGTTTTGAATTTACGACAAAAAACAACACTTTGATTTACCCCTGTATAATATTGCCTGGACGAAAAATATGACTTATTACAATAATTAAAAAGACACCCAATGAACTGATCTACAGACTGGTAAAAAATTTATGAGAATCAGATGAAAAATAAAAAAGTTATAAAACATCAAAATTGGGCAAAATTTTAGGGTGACGGAATTTTGTGCCGGGGAGTGTATATTTGTTTTAACCATAAACAATAATTACAACACCGGAGAAACAGCAATCGCAATTGCTCATCCATCTAGTACATCACATTACTCGCTAATACTCTTTTTATATATAAAATATAAATTTTATATACAATTTCAAAATAATTCGGTTCAAATGTCATTTAAATTCGTGCTTTTGTGTTTGAATATAATGGATATGTGGCATATGGGTGATGAAAATATGCCTCAGGGTTTTTCAGGTATTTTGCGTCTTGCCAGAATTGACGTAAACCGAAAAACAGGATAATCCTGTTTAAAAAACAAGACGATATGTAAAAATAAAGACGTATCATGTGAGTGGAGGGTAGTAAGCAATGTATTGGTTAAAATCAATAGAGACCGGCGGGCGTGTAGGTATTAGTTGTTTATTTAAACAGGGTATTTGTATAGTTGTACAAATAAAGACAAATGAAAACTGCCAATCGACAATATATAGTTATATTGTAATTGTTAGCCTATATCTGCTGCATTCTAATAATGTAACAATTATTACGGAAGCAACTGTTAGATACGCAAGTTGAAGTAGAGTTAACAAATATAAATAGTAGACTAGGTTTGTGTATTCTAAGAATTTGAGTTCCGTAAAAACTGATAGTCATAAAATGTCACTGCAAGTGTTGGAGTATTAACATTTTAGTCAAGTATAAATGATCAATGAAACAAATCGTACATCACTCTAAAGATCCTCAATGAAGGTGAAAGAACTTGTACAACTTCTAAGTGGTTCGTTTCCGTGTGTATGTCCAGATATACAACTGGTAAGTGTGTCTTCCTTATTATTCGTCTATTTGCTTATTTCTCTATGTAATAAAATGCTACAAACCCAAGATTACTTTTCACAAAACAAATATGAATATAGCAACTAACTTCAAAGCTAATATATTTTCCCTATTCTTTCACCAAACCCTTAACCAACTATAATCAGGAAACATGAAAACAGATTGATTTGGAAATAAGCATATATTGATTCCACTGATTGAAGGGAGGTAATTTGTTTCAAATCTAATTTAAGCTGTAATCCAAGTTTTAAGACAACACAACCCAACGACAATATTTAAAAAAACCATAATCATATCAACTAAAAACCATTCTATCGACGTCGCGCATCATCGCGATAAAGCATTCATTCCATAATTATTCACGATAAACATAAACAGAAATACAGTTGCTATCCGTCTATTAAAGGCTCATTGTTTTGAAGTAGAATCATATCGATATAAATGATTGTATTGCTCTAAATATATAGTAATATAGTAATGATTGAAACATCATCGTACAAAACCTAATAAAAATAACATTGAAAATTTATTTGAAAACATAAACTATTTTATTCACAATTCTTGGCATAACCGTAACGATATACCTATGTTTATTTAAGGAATACAGTTTATTTTTTCACCTGATCCGTGGCTAAACATTTTGTAAATGTAAACAGAGAATCAATCGAAAAGTAATTACGTTCTGAAAGCATTGTTAACATTCCAAATGGTTCATAATGATAATGATGTTAAGCTAATGTTCACCAATTTCTCACAGTATGTCAGTACAACACAATTGGATGGGTATTTTCAACAAATAAGTTTAAAGTTGGGGCATATTTTTTCTCTAATATCAATAATACTAATTGACATAGTAAAAGTTCCCACAATTCCAACTAGGGAACATGGTAAAAACGGCCATTTTATACTTTTTTATAGGAAAACATCATAGCATAACTGAAAAACTGTTCACAATCTCGAAAAATACAAGGATATGCACATTAAAAGTACATTTAATAGTGTTTATTTTGAAAATATACTTCTCACTACTCGAGAGTGGGGATTAGAAAATTGTAATCTTTGGATAAAAAAATCTTGATATCTATTCAAAGACAATGATCTCGGAATGGAATTAGAGAAGTTTCAAAAAAAAAATCGCTTTTATAACTACAAGAACAACAGCATGTTTGCGGAAGCATATTTTGACAATTTTGTCTCTCCGATAACATTTAAAATCATCATCTCAATAATCTCAGTTTCCAGACTGCATTACCAAGAATCAATTCTCAAAATAGCAATCTTCAGAGATTAGTAATGAGAGCTAAAATCATCCACAACTGAAAATTATCTGTTGACAACTAAATATTTAACCAATATAACTTCAAGCTACATGAGTTTCGTAACACGGCTTTTCTCATGAGGATTGTTTATACGATTTTTTCGCATTTTGTATGAGTCATCATAATTATATAATCATATATATATATATGAGTATACCAAAAGCGTACAGCAAGGCTATATTAGTTTAGTAAAACTTTACTTTTATAAACTTTTTGTTTAATATACTATAGTGTTTTCGTTTGATATATAAATTAGAGCAAAAACTTGTGCGGCATTTTGCAATTAATTACCGTACCAATTATTACAGAAGCGGTAAATCACATCACTATGCTATACAGTGATGTGATGTAAAAGGATATTTAATGTAAAATTGTATACCGCCACAATTTCGTGTGAATAGAACTAGGGTCTCCAGTCCGCGGCTAACATAATGGTCGCTATACCTCTTCAACTCATATAAATCTCTTCTCCCTTCTTGCTCACTTAGAAGACACCTGCATGAACAAGCAGGCGATTTACTGGCTTTACTGCTCAGTGGCTTATCATCATGCGCAACCAAGGTGAAGTGACTTCAAAAGATGTCTTATTATGTTATATTAATATATGTGCAAAACTTTAAACCAAAAAATTATTTAGTTATGAATGTATTAAAAATACATTGAAAAAAATTTGCACGCTGCGTGTACAACTTAGTGTCAATTTAGCCAATAACAATTTAAAATAAAAGAAGTAAATTAAATTGCTATTGCCCAGCAAGGACCACGGGGAGATAAGAGCGGCTCCCATGATAGAACGTGGTTAGGTTACTTATTATTAGTATAGGTAAGACTATTAGTAAAATTTATAACAAATTAACTCACCAATTTGCGGGATATGTTATTATTTGCACATATAGTTACACTCACATTAGTATTTTTCATGGTTACTTATTAGTAGCACTTTTCACAAAAACAGACCAGAAATTCATATCACTAATCACTATCTGAAAATAAGTCACTTTCGCTAGTGTGTTCATTTACATTTATTGACTGGTTGAACGGGAGTATCCGAAATATCCATCCTAATATCGAGATCCCACATTCTTGATTTCACCTTCTTCACATGGTCTATACATTTTATCCGGTTAGTCGCATTAACTTCTTTGATTGCACCATTGAGATGTTTTTTCGCATCAGCTAACTTAAATGTTGTATTTTCTCTACCTTTCCTTTTTATTTGCGCCCAAATAACCTCAATTGGGTTCAGTTCGCAGTGATATGGTAATCGATTCACCTCCTTTCCTCTTGCTTTGGTAATTTCATCCACTATATACTTCTTGAAAGCTGGAAAATGTTGCCATGCCAGTGTCAACAGTTCAGCTTTAAGTAGTGTTCATCATCGTGTTCAATGTTTCTTTGTTCCAGCCCGTCTTTAATTTGCCCTTTCCGCCATGTAGTTGTGGGCAGCTGTTCTGTTCTACGAGAATGATAAGAAGCATTATCCATAACTATAACAGATCCAGGTTATAATTTGTCCAGAATTTATTTGAGCCAATCCTCAGGCTACTAAATTTGATCAGGCTACTATTATTTATGACTATAACTGTAATAGTATTAATTAGTAGTTTTTCATTTACCATCTGAATCGTTTACCATTTCATCGTTATGGATGAAATAAAAATACTGTGAAAATCTTATAACAGTGAAGTGTTTTTTTTTAACCAAAATAATCATTATACCACTATTATATTCCGATAACAAGGAAATGAATAATATTCAAACTCCGTGTCAGTTACCAGTCTTATTACCTATACATAATAATAAATAATGTATGTTATCACGTAAATGATGTCATGTCCACAAACGTGATAGATCCATTTAGATTGGAAGTTTTATCAAGTTATAAGATCCTTTATCAAGTTCCGTACCTTTTCAAAAATATTATAATGTCATAAATCAAATGTCAGGTAAGTGTCACAATATCACGTCTGTGACGTTATAAATATGGACATATATCCAGGTTTATTATATCCAAGTTGAGGGAGCGACAGGTGAGCATAAAATTTAGTTACCGAGAAAATATTAAGTAAAATATGCCTTGTTATGCTAAAACCGTCTATTTTCAGTAGTAACTCAATTAAAATTAATACGAAAATTAAAAAGAGTATGTAAATAGCTTCGACATATCACCTAATTATTTATCAAACATATAATTATAATAAAGTAAGTCTAAATTCATAAATATTGCCATGCAATCACACCCAAAATATAGTCAGAGATAAAAATGCCTGTTAGCTACGAAGAAGAACGTACAAGTGCATCAGACGTACAAAGTAAATAAACATGTGAAACGATTGAAAATATGTGTAGTGATAAAGTTTGAGTAATATCGGTTGTAAAATTATTAAAAGCATAAATTATAAACTTATGTGACTGGTAAATTGAAATGTGTTGCCTTAAAAGATATTACCCCTGCAATATCAAAGAAGCATTGTATTGTTTTTAAAAACCAGACTTCCCTGCCTACAAGCAACATCCAAGGAGAAGACGCTACGGCACAACAAAAGGTAGCCACGTAATTTGGTATCTCTTAAAAACCATTGTAAATTTAGTATTTTTAAATAAGACAAGTGTGTAATTTAAATGTAAAAGTAAAAACTATTTCTAGTAAAAAATTAAATATTTCTCATCGTATAAAAGTGTGTACGCGTTAAAAATATCAGAATCAAGTGAATCCTAGGTAGGTAACCTAAAATAAGATATATTCAAGATAATACAAAGTAACAGTATTCCAGAGACGTTCTTATATAATTCTAAGGAGAATTAGTTGCTGTTCCATTGCTGTAAGTAATTGTTAGCTGTTCCATCCAGAACGAGGCTGTACGAGTTTTTGTACGAGAGGTACGAGTTGCTGCATTACTGCAGGTGCCATTGCCAGAGGGTCAACAAGTTGAGTGTAGTGTTTGTCTGTTCGTAAGTGTCAATGACCCCAAAGGGTTTTGAGGATTAACATATTAGGATAGAAGTACTAACCAAAATACTTTATTGATATCTTTTCTCGCTGCAAAGTTTGCACAATAATTCTTTGTCCGCCAGGATTTTTACATACCATGTTAATTTATAGTTCCTAAGTTATATAGGGTTGCTCACGTAGATTTAAGAAAATTTCATTGCAAATTTTATTGTAAAACTTACTAATCTCGTACTCATCTAATCACATGATTAAATAATAAAAATATTAGTAACATTTTAAAATTCAATATAATCTTTTCTTCCAATCTAATTAATTTTTTTTAAAGATTTTTCAATACATATTTTCAAATCATACAAAACAATAATCTTAAAGTAATTAACACTTAACTCAAGTCTGTTTTCAACTCCTTGAGACAGATGTTTCATTGCTCTAGTATACATGCAGTGATTGACTAAGCTATTGAATTTTGAATTTTATCAATACTCCCAAAATTAAAGTAAAAAAATTTCCTTAAATTTGAATTTTTGAATATCCCCTGATAATAATGGTGAAAAAGGGCGAGGCTAGCAAAAATCCGTTTGACAAGGGATCTCAGCGTTCATTTCGGCGAAATCGAGGTACGCTTTGTTTACTAATTTGTGTTTCGTCTTTTCCCACCCTAGTATCCTTTTCTAGACGCTTGGACCAAGCATTCACATTCATTTGGATATGCCACTATTCCTCTATCTTTTTTATGCTCCTCGAAGCGTCATGTGATTGTGTAATTCAAAAGTGTAATTTCCCTTGTAACAATTTATTTTGTATTTAAAACGACCTCTGAGAGATCCATTAGGTTCTACATGTAACATTGTACTCTGACACTTTGTCAATACCATGGTAAAATTTGAGAAGTAAAAATGCCCCAATTGAAAGCCAACCAGATAGCACAGTATGAGAGGAAATTTATTAAATTAGGGTTCGCCAACATAATACGTCATAATAAATTACTGTCGGATAGAACATTAACAGTGAAACGGGCAATTACATACTTTTAGCTTATATTAGCATCATTTATCTTTCGCGTGTTTTGGAAGTTGTAGGCGTCATATTGATATACTGATGAATGTGAAATAAATGTAAACAGTAATATCCCATCCTATAATATACTGGGTTATGAATTACGCCTGGAATTGTTAAGCCTGAGTGTTCGTAAAATAAAATTCTTATGATAGATGACGTCATGGTGATTAAACAAAGAAACAAATAGCTTTCCACTATTACTGAAATACTGCACTGCACTCCACTGATGCGCAGTTCGGTAACAAACTTGGCATCAACATGATATGATTAAAACTAAACCGTATTGTTCACGCAATTTACGACATAGTTAGAGAGCTGTAATAGTAAATCATTGCGGTAATTTCTACCATATCAGAAATAAATATTCCTATTATATCGATCATGGGGAACAAGAATATGGCCATAAGAAATTTCTCTTCGGGTCTGTTTGCAGAGGGCACTCATTTAGTCATGAATTGAAGAAGAGTTGCTAATAACATACTATATACCACTTGAGTAGTAAATCACTACCTTTCTGCAACATAAAGAGTATTAAATTATTACCGCCAGTAACATTAGCGTGTAGGTGCCAGACCGCCCTTAACATGCGTAAGTGGAAGGGTCATGTGACATACATTCTACCACCTGTTATTTTTTCCCTACCTTTTTGCATCATAAAGAACACAAAAAATGTCACTGCCAGAAACATCAGTTAGTGGCGCGTGGGTAGCAAACGGCCCCTCACTCTTCATTTCATGACTTGATTGGTTAAGGCCTTGCATTAGACCACTTGTTGCTGGTAGGTGACAAGACGCACGCACCGTACTAATTTGTTTATAACAGCTACATATTTAATCCATTATATCGCTTTTGTTAAGTCGTATAAGATATTCACTTTAACCTCAAATTGCAGGTTTCGTTTATTTATATGAAAAAATTACTTAATCTTAATTACTTAAAATTAATTAATCGTTTTTTTTAAATAATATAGGTCAGAATGAAAACAAAATGCACAGTAGTAAAGCCTTTCTTACTCTTTATAACATGTTTTTTGAATTGTTGGTCTATCTTTATTTTTAGTTAGGTTGATTTAATTACTGATTTGTGACGTCATTTTCAACATTACCACAAATGCCTTGCGCATGGCTCAGATATCTGTAATTTTCGAGTATTTTTATTGAAAAATGTTAAGAGTTACAGATGCCAAAATCGCAAAAACACATTTGGTGTTTTTTTGGACTCGCGCAAAATACATTTGCGCTAATTAAATTTTCCTAGACTGATAGGGAATTTAATAACAAATAAATTTCCTTTGACTGTTTTTGTCTACTACTATCCGACTAGTATGAAAAAAATTATAGCAAAAGTGTAACAAAAAAAAGTTGTTTCTTACTATTTTTTAACCGACCGAGGTTCTCAATTAGACGTATGTTTTCGTATGATTGCTACGCGATTATTCCGCCAATTATGAATTGATTTTGATGATTCTTTTTTGTTTGAAAGGGATCATTTTCATGTTGGTCCCATTTTAGTTTTATTGGCATTGGGCCTTGGATTCCGAAGATATACCGGGAAAATCACCAGATATAACAGAACAAATGGCGAATGCGCCAGTAACAACCCTAATTTATTTATTTAAAATATTTTTTAAATATTTATAATATTTAAATATGGTTTCAAATCGTGCAGCTGAAAACCATTCTCGAATCACCTTAATCATTATAAAAATTAATTGAAAAGAAAAGCAAAAACGACTTCAAGACTATACCTACATGTAAGTACAACCTTAAACTAAAAAGTAAAAAATAATATTTTAATTACTTCAAAGCAAAGAGCATTAAAGGATATCAACGAAATTATTGATACTTACATACCTATTTACAATTTATAATCAGTTATTTTTGGAGTCGGTGCCAGTCAAAGCAAAAATGACCCTAACAGATACCTACTTGATTAATCTATTAATATATGAATGCGAAATAGAGATTAGATTAATTTAAAAAAAAATATTTCAAGACTATACCAACATGTACAAACTTAAACTAAAAAGTAGAAAATAAAATATTTTAAAGAAAAAAAAAACAAAACCGGCTTCAAGAAAATCTATTTTAAAAAACTGCACTAAAAAGTAAAAAATAATTCCGTTATTCATTCTTATTTAGAATACAATTAATTTATTAGGCCAATAATATACTGTATTGACTGTATTCTAAGTAAGAATGTATGTATGTATGTATATGGGTCGGAGTGTAGCGGTGTTTTACTTCCACTACAGCACTTAGGCCTCATTAGGCCCTTTGTGCATTCCTCCTTTTTACTTGAGTACTTTTCTTCAAACCATTCTATTTACTACAAGTGGCTTGGTGGTCTCTACAATTTTTTATGTATGATAGTATGGTTCTGAGTTACCGAGATTTCTCTCGTCCTCATTACCACTTATCTGGGTTTTGTTTTTTTTTTTAATTTTATTTAATAACAATAAAATTGAAGTACGCCCTTAGGATGGACAAAACTATTTTTGCGAATCATCGGATCATATTCCAAAGCGATTCCGCGCTATGGCCAATTGGCATAAATGTCCGTATTAAATGCTTTCAACTACCGGATTAATAATCAGTTTTCATATGTCAGCGGACATTCTTCATTAATGTATAAAATTAATTATAAAATATTAAAACGTCCGTATAGCTAAACGTATTTTTAGTATTTGTTGTAATGCAATGTTTCTTTTTTTACGTAACTGATTTTTAGTTTGTGTTTTTATAGGCGAAAAAATTATTTTTTATTTATTTTTAAACTATTAAAACATTTTTACATTCTTGTTTAACACCCTATACTTACCTTCATAGAAATATTTGTGTTATTTTATATAAAAATTAGGATCTTATATAAAAAAGTTATATGTAAATTTTAAGCGCATATTTTTTCGCGAAATGTTAAAAAATACATTTACTGTCTGGGTGCGTAGCATGTACTACTTCACGTTCGATCGACATCACGTATTCATTACCTCCAATTAAAAAGATATCCCATCACATAAAATTTTTTAAAAACGCACATTTGTAAAAAAAATACATATTTTGGAGGAAATTGTAAAATTTACAAGATAATTGCAAAAAATGCAAATTACACCAATATTTGCAGAATTGCAGAAATTACAGACAGTAGCAAAATATGCAAACAATAAAATTTTAAATATAAAAATAATACTAAAAACCATAGCCATTTTTATGTCATACCATAAAAACCAACCATTTTTATGGTATGACATTAGCATGCTTCCAATATTCAGGAAATAAGACACTTCAATACAAGTTAATAACATGTGTTAGAAACTGGACAAAACAATATGAACAACATAAGAATATTGAATGCATGTTTAACTAAATATGATGAATTTAATAAATTTATCGCAGCCTAATCTTTATAAAACAGTATTACTCGTAATCCATAAAATATCTATTTAGACTGTTTATATCTTTCGAATCGCAAAAATATGCAAATCAAATTACAGCAGAATACATAAGACAGAGCACAAACTACAAGCATAATTCCAAAAGTGTTTGTTTCAGAGCATCTTGAGCGTAACGATATATTAAAATCTGCATAAAAAATACTGATTTTGAACATGAAAAAATGCATATATTATGGGAATTGCATACATATTTATGCAACAATCCATAATTAATTATTGCTAACCAAATGTATAATAAGTTCGTTGTCCGCAGAATATTTCATATAAAACCTATAGCGAGTTTTATACAAGTATAACAGATAACTAAAGTGTCCTTGCGGTCTGGAAATATGACGGTACTAAAAATATATTTATCGCCTAACGGTGCTTTGAAGAGTGATACAAATCTCCTGAAGCACAGTTTGTGATCAGTTGGGGCACTTTCATGTACCCTTAGTCACTATACACAGTTTCTGGTCTCCAGAGATAAACTGTATTGTATTATATTTTCGACCACGTCCGATAAAAGAACTACCAAATGATAACTACCTTTTCATAAAACGGGCGAGATAGGCACTGAAAATTAGGAGCAGTCAGAACAGAGCAATCGTTTCAGCAAAAGTAAGCAGCAAATTCCTATTATATATATTATACTCCAGGCATTTAGACTACATAAAAGGCTCACTTGAAAAAAATAAGAGGATTTAGTTTAATAGGCTAACTTTATGTTTTTTGATCGCTGCATCTGAATTTTTCACTTCCCCCAAAAAATCTCACCAGAAATATCTATTTTAAAAAATGGCGCCAAAAACGATTTTTTTTCAAAATAACTCAATTTTTGTTGGTTTTTAAAAGAAAATGGCTTGAAATATACAAAATAATAAACAAAAAAGTTTCTGGATTATGTTCTCTCTCCGTTTCCTTTGGCTCTTTTTAATGAAAAAGGTCTGCGCAAGGGAACCAAAGTATCTCTTTATAAGGAATTTTAACAACTTGTTACTGAAGAAATAGAGGCAGAAGATGCGGTATACGTTATCGACGAATTCCTTCTTCACCGCGTTGTTTATTCTCGAAACGTACCTTTTTCATCAATTTGTGATGCATATATTGAATACGTCCGATCAAAATATACAACAAGTGCAATTTGACATGGGAACGAGTTAAAAGCTGAAGATTGGGGCTGGCAATGAACACACGCAGGCTTATCTCCAGTCAGAATTTCTATACCTCCCGCTCCACCGCAGCTTTTAAAGCTCATATCTTTCACATGCAAGAAAGATTGCCGAGCAGCATGCGGCTGCCAGAAAAGCGGGCCGATGTTCGGTGATGTGCCTTCAATGCAACGACACCTGTTAAATCGCTCCAGACGAAGACATCGGGGACCTGATGGAGAATGATCAAGATGACCCTGATGAAATAAATTAAAATTGTTAGGTGAAGAGGGGGACAAGGGAGAAGACTCACTTGAGCAATCTGACGATGACCCAGGAGAAAGATCAGGTAAAGAGAACACCGATAATTTGATAGGTGAGTTGATCTTTTTCTCTATGCATCTCAATCCATTTACCTTCTCCTTACGTGTCTTAGACGTAAAAATGTGTTGAAAGTGTGTAACACGTAGTCACTCGGCTGACTATTGTCTCTAGAAGAAAAAATATTAGATGCTTGGATATTTTTTTCATTAAGTATGGTTGGTCCAGGCATTCGACCCAGTGTGGCATCAGGGCCTGGAATACAAACTAGAAAAATATTTCATTTACATTCATACATTACTGAACGTCACTTCAGAGTTAAATATGGAGAAGAATATTCTGACCTCAAGAAGATTTGTGCTGGAGTACCTCAGAGCAGTGTCCTTGGACCTGTTCTCTACCTGCTGTACACCAACGACATCCCACAAAGCGACGGAGTAGTTACGGCAACATTCGCCGACGACACTGCCTTGCTCGCTACTGACGAAGACATACAGTCAACCACGAACAAACCTCAAACAGCAGTCAACAATGTCTCGACTTGGACAAAGAAGTGGCGCATCAAATTAAATGAGGTGAAATCAACTCACGTCAATTTCACCAACAAGAAATATGACTATACTCCAGCGATTGTCAACCAGCAAACAATCCCACATGCCAACGAAGCAAAGTATCTAGGCATGACCCTAGATGCAAAACTTCGATGGAAAACACACGTGAAGAAGAAACGTGAGCAATTAAACCTCAAATTCAGACAAATGTATTGGCTCCTCGGGCGTCACTCTGAGTT
Source organism: Tetropium fuscum (assembly GCA_964058915.1). Taxonomy (NCBI): domain Eukaryota; kingdom Metazoa; phylum Arthropoda; class Insecta; order Coleoptera; family Cerambycidae; genus Tetropium; species Tetropium fuscum. Next base: position 11,950 of record CAXKVY010002842.1, on the reverse strand, counting down.
GTCAATACACAACAAACTGCTTATCTACAAGCAAATTCTGTAGCCCATATGGACTTATGGCATCTCACTCTGGGGATGCACTAAGAAATCCAACATTAAATTAATTCAAACGTTCCAGAATAAAGTACTTCGAAGCATCGTAAAAGCGCCGTGGTACATTCGCAATGAAGACATCCATCGTGACCTGAATATGCCTATGGTTTAAGATTAGATTAAGAGGTTTGCAGGCAAACATCAGAAGAGGCTAGAAACCCATGAAAGTGAAAATATCACTACTCGACAATAACAGACTTGTCCGACGGCTAAAGAGACTAAAACCGTTCGAATTGGTGCAGTGACAGTAAAAGTGCCTAGAATTCTAAGCATAATATGTCGATTACATGAACTAAGTGATTAGTGATATGTGGAGTGTGTCACTGGATACTCATCTACTGAACAGCTAAGTCTAGTTATTAAGAAAAAAATGTTAGATAGATTTAATCTAGTTACAATGCTCAACGTCCATGGGGCGTTTTTCTAAAATAAAAAAAATTAGTATGGTGACGTTTTTCCTCGTGTCTCAGCAGATGATAAAAGTGACTCTAGCTCAGAAACTGTGGCCCTTGATGAGCCTCGTCTTTCAACAGCTATAAAACGACACCAGGAGAATTAACTTAATAGTGAAAAATTACGTTACGTGAAGGACTTGAAATAAACCTTGCAACTTCAATTTGAAATATTTTCACCATTTCCTTTCCTGTTTTCAAGCGGTTTGAACTTAGTAGGGTAAACCGTTTTTGACTTTTCTGGCTTCCTCTAATCAATTTATAGTAATCATAAGTTGTTACTCCTTTTGACGCATTTTTTGAAAAATTTGCGATATTTCCGGTAGGAGATTTTGGTGGAAAGTGAAAAATTCGGAAATAGCGATCCAAACAACATAATGTAAGTTTATAAAACTAAATCCTCCTATTTTTTCCAGGTAATGTTCACTATTTCCTGGAGTATTATCACTGTTTTACATTTAAAAAATACGAAAATGTGCCTTTAAGATTTGCTTATATACAACTATCAGATGATTAAATTGAATTAAATGTTACTATACTCTATCCAACGAGAGAATGGACTTGCTTTGCGCATCGGCGACTAAAGAGGAGGGGCTCTGTAACGAGCTACGCAGGACCGTCATTCGACAAACTGTGAATAGGTAGGCAGTAGTTAGGTACTTTATATAATTAGGTACCAGGTAGGTATCGGACCCAGGCGCCGGCCCTGGCTACCTGCTGAGTCAATTAAGACGTTGAGGGCGTTGAACTAATGTTCTAAGGGGCGGAGATCTGACCAAAACAGACGAATTTTCGCGCGAGTGCAAGTCCATTCTCTCGTTGGATACAGTATAGCTCTGCATTTTATGGGCAGATGGCTTATCGTATAATTTGTAGCTTTTATAATAAGAAAGTTAGCAATAGTGCTGACTTCAATTTGAACAGACTGTATAACAAAAACAGTTTACAATACCAATATAACATATATTTATGTAACGCTCAGGAATTATAAATTCTATTCGCCCTACATAAATTCCTACAAAATTTAACAACTAAAAATAGTAACGTAAATGATAAAACTGATTTAAACTGTTTTCCGTTTTCGTGATTGATTATCAAAATCTTTCGAGTTTACTTTTACGAGCACCAGGTTCTTCCAACTTTATTACATCGTAAAGTGGATATAACTTTGATACTATTCAATCATTTGACAGTATTGCGTTCATCTTTTATCGTCGCCAATTAATCCTCAAATTGGATTTAATGTCCTTAAGGATATTAAACCGCTCAATTTAAAGATCGAGATGAAATCAGGAAGTTGTCAGTTGATTACCTTAATCTTCAATAATTTTAATTTAAGACTATTATAGAATTATTGGTGCCATCTGCTGATGAGAATAACTTTTTGAATTACTTGACTCATTGAAGTTGGTATAATATAGAGACATATTTTAGCATGGCTTTTAAGAGAGTACGTCCACACGCAGTAATCTCATGCTATTTATTCAAAATACGTAGGAGGCCTTGTATAGTTACAAATAGGTGCGAAAGTCGAAAGTCGTAACTCAATACTACTTTTTTAACTTGTTAATAAACAATGTATAAATTTAATTTCTTGACATGCACAACTAAACACTATTTAAAACTTAGAGTCTCTTATCGATGTTTACTATTCGTGAGTTGGGCATCTACTGAAATGCTTCCCGCTGGCACTGGTTTATATATTCGAAATAGTCGGTTCTCGATACCTATACCTATATTTCCTATACTATACCTATACCTTGATACCTATACCTAATTTAATTATACATATATTATATATCTATATATATATATATATATATATATATATATATATATATATATATATATATATATATATATATATATATATATATATATATATATATATATATATATATATATATATATATATATATATATATATATATATATATATATATATATATATATATATATATATATATATATATATATATATATATATATATATATATATATATATATATATATATATATATATATATATATATATATATATATATATATATATATATATATATATATATATATATATATATATATATATATATATATATATATATATATATATATATATATATATATATATATATATATATATATATATATATATATATATATATATATAGATATATATAATATATGTATAATTAAATTTGTGCTCGTTTTAATCGTATACCGAAAGTAAAACTGTATGCTATAAAATAATATAACGTCGGTACTTGTACATTTCAAATTTAACGGAGTACAAACATTACTGTTTTCAGCTGATTATTCCTGACAAATATTTATATGATCGAAAAGCAAGAACAATAACAAGAAAGAAATACATTGCAAGGGAAATATACAAAGACAACACAAATCGTACGAAATCCAATAAAGAAGATGGAACGAAAAGACGCTACAGGTAAATATATTTTTCCATCAGCGTGTGTAAATTTCAGATAAAACAAAAACTCCACCTTCCATTTTCCCGAAAAGCGAAGGTGTCACATTCGGCTAGAAAAGCGAGTGTAAACAGCACGATATTGATTAAAATTACATCGAAGATGAGTGTCCCATGGCGAATTTGCTCTTTATTGATTCCCCCAACCCTCATTTGAATTTCACCATCAATTAATTATTATTGAAATAGCCGGTTACTCAGTGTTACGACACCACAATTTGTTCGATAATGAACGCTAGGTATTTAAACAACAGCACTATCCTGCTCAGTATCAATTATCACAACCGCTATCCTGACAACCATGTAATAAAAATACAGTTTATATCATAAAAAGGAAAATAATCAATCCCTTGTGTTATATTAGCTACCAGTCAGGATTTGTGGATATAATTCAATGATTCAATGCAGGTAGGGTCTCTGCCCTCGGAGTAGTTGTTTGGACCAGTAGATCTAGATATCACTCTTGATTCCTGCTACATATCGTAAGGCATCCCACTCTGATGTCGGATAGACAACTGGTCACTAAAGGGAGATACATATATTTATATGTATATCGCTACTTTTACGCTGCTTAGTCGGGTATATTGTCACGACGACCACCCGCTACGACATCCAATTGACGCCAGATCCAACTTGAAGTTACACTCCGAATGTTGCCGAACGCTAGGAATTTGACACGCGGTTAACTTGTCACGACATCATATTATCATGACATCCACTCTTACGCTGCGCGTATTTTCCCACTTAACCCACTTTATGATAGATCTGATTTTTTGTTTTACACTTTATGATAGATTTGATTGGTTTTTTTTCTGACAAACAGAAAAAAAACAAAAAAAATTAGTCATCTTTGGTAGGTTGGTACTAATAAACATAGGTAACAAATGGCAGTCTTAAGAAATATCATATTTTGGTAAATGAGCAAAATTGTATTTCCCTCTAGATTCTTTTTCCAATTTTACTACAACTTTTACCTGGCTACAGTCTACAATACATATTGTAGACATATACATATTGTATGCCTCTATGTGCATCTCCTGTTCTGTCTCTATTTGCATGTTTTCTTTCAAATTAACTTCACTTACTGTGGAGATGTCTGAAATGCATCTGCTAATTCCAACTCAGAATCAGTGCTGTCTCATGAGAACGTCGAACTGCTCCGAGTCATTTTCAAATTTTATAAAAATTCTTTTGGTCGGTAGTTTTTTTAAAATTGTGACTGATGTAAATATTGATCCAAGTAACTTTTAATAATACGATGAATATCAAACGCTTTAAGTGAAAATCCATAATTAGCCATAGCCTACCATTGAAATCTCCTCTGTATTTAATTTTTGTCATCCATTTTTGCGAATATGTTTTTGTGAATGCCCTATTTCTGTGCAGCCTAACGATATGATAATTTTTGGGTTCCGATTTGGTGAAGGGTCAAGAGTCAAGAGTCTCCAAGACGTGTAGTTTTTGAAACTAATCGCGGTCTATAATCTCTAGGCATACTTTTCTCACCGCTACAAACTTACAAAACAGTATTACAATAATGTACCTAGTAAGACTAATTTATACTATATATACCCATGTTGTGACACTGTTACAAAGTCGGTACGTGAAAGCAACTTCTTTTAAATTTTTTGCAACATAAAATATTCAGAAACGTGTAAATTATAATCTAACACATGGAATAAGGTCACTAATAACACATGAGTATTATGCACTTACCGCTAAGATACTGTAATAACACGTTTTATCTGTACAATAGAAAGTTTACACAGTATCCTGCAGAACGGCCTTCTCGGAGTCATGCTTCAATATACACTGAGACACATAGATTAATATATTTATATACTGAGACAAAATAAACGGGTAAAATTTGAGCTGTACGGCGCAGAAATCATGCGCCAGAAGCACAGCCATGCTGTTTAGAAGTAGGAGTATGAATAAATTAGACTGCGCAGCTAAGTGGGTCCAGTCTATGGTATGTGAAGAGGTAAAAAAAATGGAAAAAATAGCAGAAGCTGTGGGAATCGAACTTCTAACATACATATAGCATACGAGCCACACGCTTTACGGCTAGGCTATATACCCCATATATGCTTACTTCCATATACGACTCCTACTGAGCTAAGATTTGAAAATAACAATTTTTCATATATGAAAATTAAAATAGTATATTATGATACATGTTATATATTGTGCCTATTTAGTAAAAGTTTCTTTAATTATATTAACGTTTACTATAATTATAAATACCATTACAAATACTGAAATAAAATAGCTAAATATAAAAATATAATGTCGAATTGACCAGAGCCCATCGCATTACGCAATTCGACAGCATTCGAGTGCAGCAGGCATGAGGGGGAGAGTGAATGTCGTGACAATATGATTTCGTGACAAGTTAACCGCGTGTCAAACTATGGACTGAATTCACAAAGTTGGATCTGGTGTGAATTGGATATCATAGCGTGTGGACGTCGTGAGAATTGGATGTCACGACATGATCCCACTTAGTCTGCTTGAGGCTAGTTTGGTTGCTATTGTCATTCGTCTTTTCCAACTTCTATAAATTGCTGATGAAAGCAAACTAGGTCGAAACCGGTCCATGTTTAGTGAGGAATTGACGAATGATTTTAACTACCGATCAGGATTTGAGGGTATATATAATTAAATGCGGATAGGCTCTCCCATCTGGGTAGTTTTTTCCTGCAATTGCATAATTGCATCAGTGGGACGTGTACGTGGAAATATATTAAATTAATTTAATGTATCTTATGATTAACTTATCTTATAAATTTAATTGGTTTTATAAGATATTATTTTAAGTAACGGGAAGCGAGTTCCAACCGGATATATTTAAATTTAAAAAAAATATTTGGTAAGGTATTTGGTAAAATTTTTTTAAGGATTTTCGGCAACGTTAAAATGCCTGCAGGAGGAGGCATGTATATATGGTAATCAATATGATATATGGTAATCAAACAAATAAGTACAAAGATTCTGATTGACTGATATAATATGTAAGTGTGAAATTTTCCGCAGAATCTCCCCTTTAAATAGCTACCTACCTGAATTGTATCTGTGTCAAATTTCTGTCTTCAACCACAATTAGTAATATATTTTCGAATACGCGATAGAACATCGATAAACATGTCTATTTTCGCGTAGTTTTCTCAAAACGACATATTCGAGTTCGACTGTTTGGGTCTCACTTAAATAGCAACACTCAAAATAAAAATTAGAACCAAATTTATTCCAAACTATCCCATAGTGGCCTTTTTTGAACACCTTTTTACGTATCATATCACTGTATTCAGTGATATAAAATGCTTAAAAATGTTATCTTAAGTTTAAAACGAGATTGTTTCCAAACACTAGTATATTCACCAATCTTACGAGCATTTACATTAGTAGACATTAATTCATTAATTTATTGCTGCTTAATTACACGTAATACCGAAAACATTTATGTATTATATAATATATAGCAGAGTAAGACAAATATTTTGACAAGAAGAACGCCTGCATCCACACTGGTATTTATTTTGCATATTATGTGGCTTCTATTCGATATTAACTATGAAAATGGAATATAATTAGTTAAATACGTATCGTTAGCGAATAACCCATCTCAGGTACAATATTACATAAGTATTGTATTGAATATGCCTTTATGTAAAATGTAAATTTACGACGAGAGCAACTAATAGATAACGAATTTCAGTATTTATTATTAGCGCAGTCATTGAAGGTTTTCTGAATTCTTTGAACCTTGACCGATTGACGTGAAATTTGGTGAGTAGTTAAGTGTGTTTTTACTCTGAGGGTGGATGCCACCCCTTCTCGGGAGTGGAAATATTTTCACTCAAAATAAATGGCATAGAGGGGCAAATTTTAAGTAAAAATGTGTTAAAAATCCATGTTTTTGGACGGTTTTTCGCTAATCACTCGAAAACTTCGCGTTCTCTCAAAAAAATTGAATTGAAAAGTTTTTTATCAATGCCCTAAGTCCAAAATAAAGGGAGTAATGGCTCGTTGAAAAAGACTTTTTCTGCAACAACTTGGTTCGAGGTATTAACGTTAAATAACGGAGAACGTTAAATAAGCGTTAAACTAAGCGAGGTACGATGCAAAAACGTGACCGCTCAAATTTTTTAGAAAATAAATGAGAGCTAAAACCCCAGCCCAGAATGGATATTGACCGTTATCCCTTTACAAATTACTTTAAATTACATTTTACAAACTACATTCTAGTATTACTCATGTAAACCAAAAGTTTGACCGGGTTAGACTGCGTATTTTTCGAAAAAATATGAAAATGAAAAACGTGATCTTCACCTTATTTTCCAAATAACTGTAAAACTAAAAAAAATACGTAAAAAATGTCTATTACAATAACAGGTTTTTGTTAACAAAAATTTGGGATTTTTTCTATTTATGTATGACAAAAATGAACGGAGGTATCTGTTAGAAGTTTGCATTACAGTGCGCGGACCACCCGTCCCGAACCATTTAACTTTTGAATATAAAGGCTTTGGGCATGTTAATTGAATGTATATGATCTTGTAATTCTTGAAATTGCGTGTGAAATGGTTGTTGAATGGACGTTGTACGTTGAAAATTAAGGGAGTTATGATAAAAAAAAACAATCGCCTTTTTGCGGAGCATACACATTTTTCTATTCCATATAATTTTGGAGATTCATAATTGAACATAAGTGCGTGTATCGTGTATGGACAACATAAATGTCTTTAAAATAAAAAAGTCCAAGTCGGCCATATGTCACTATTGAAGTTAAGGTAAGATGGGCTTGGGTAAGATAGGAAAAAGTATTTTCTATAGGGTCGTGCTGATGGAAATGCATTAGAAGCTTAACGGCTTTACCATTAGTTATATCAAGAACAAACATTACCTTATTATGGCATATTCACACGTATTCATCAACGTCTACGAGAAAATGGTAATTTTTTTAGAAGAACTGTCGATTGCGGACGTGCTCGAGAAGTAAGAACCATATCGCTAGAGGAGGCTGTTCTTAATTTAATAGAGTTTAATAGAATGTCCTCAAACAAGTACGAGAAAAATTGCCGATATATTAAATGTAAGCTATTCAACGGTATTTAAAATTTTAAAAGAACAGCAGTTGTATCCGTACCATATCCAACGAGTACAAGAGCTCTTCTTACCTCGACACTTTCTACCTAGTCTAATTTTTTGTCAATGGATAAATCAAACGATTCGAATTCAAAAGTTCCACAATTTTTATCTCGCATTTTATTTACAGATGAGGCTAACTTTTCAAGGGAATCTATTAAAAATTTCCATACGAATCACATAATATGGGCTGAAGAGAATCTAATTGAGAATTTAATTGGCCCATATTTTCTTCGTATGCCCTTCTTCCTCTATATGAATATGTTTTTCTTTCTAAATATGAGATAAATGGAGACGCATACTGCCATATCCTTCACGAAGAGTTTCACCTACTTCTTGAAGATGTCCCTATTCAAATTAGGCAATAACTCATGCATGGTTGCGCTCCAGCCCATTTTAGTATTAACGCTCGTCGCCAATTAGACGCAGTTTATCCAAATCGTTGGATAGGCCGAGCAGGCCCTCAGAATTGGCCCGCCATTTTCCAGAATTAAATCCGTTGGATTTTTGCATTTGAAGGTTCGTTTATTCAACTCTTGTTGAAAATATAGAGAATTTAAGAGATCACATTGTGGCATCATGCAAAACTATTAGATGTACAACCGGATTATTTCAAGGAATACGGAATTCAATGAGACGATTAGTAGAGTCGTGCGTTTTTGCGGAGGGGGGCCATTTTAAATATTTATTATGATTTCTGTGGTTGATATTTTGATACCATTGTTATTAGTTTGTTACTGTTGTCTATTACAATAGCGCACTTATTTAATATGTTATTGTGGTATTTTGTAATTTATAGTTTCATTCAATTAAAAAAAATTGTCGTTGTTTTATTAGTCCATTATGGTGACTCTCTATAGATTAGAGAAAACAAGAACAATGACAATACTTCTAATAATGACTTTCTTTGACAACAGCTTACTTGAATATTTCACCGAATAATAACCCCTCGGTGAATTTATTTGAAAGGCAATGTGAGTGTAATTTAATTTTTTTGTGAGCAAACAATCAATTTCTCGAAGAAAACTCAAGAGACAAAAGTTGAAGATTGAAACCATCTTTGCATATCAAATATTTAAATTAAGAAATGTCGATGCGTTAAAAAGTTCTGAAGAAAAATATTATAGGGGTTGGTTTTTTACCCCCTTGTAACAATCTCAGGGTTACAAAAATTGTCACAAACTGCCAAATTCTTCCAGTGGAGAAAATAAATAAAAACTATTTTTTTCCTCAACTTTAGAGGGTTGTAACTTGGAGGGGAAGGGGCTTTGGAAAACAAAATATATGAAAGATTCACCTTAATTTTTGCTGAAAAATCGCCCCCCTTAAAATCTTTCGCATCAATTTAGAAACACCCTGATAAACCAAATTGTATTTTGGCCAAAACGGCGCATCATTAACAGGTATTAAATTAGAAAATGAGATAAACAAAAATAGGCAATGTATAATGTTACCATAATATATTTTATAATAAATAAATTACTTACACCCTACTAATTTTCCCAATACCTTCTTAGTTAATTCATGAATATTAGTGATGTGTTCACGACACTTGTATGGGGGCATCTTATAGGTAGAATATGGAACACTGAACTGGATACAGAAACATAAGTGCAAAATTAATATCAGTGCTGAAACTAATCCCAACTCACACCAAAGCAGTGGAATGTTGCTACAACGTTTAGACAAATGATTTGAATAAAATTTAAAGAACCTAAAATCTGCTTACTAAAATAATTTAGTAAGGAATTATAATGTATTTACAATTCAAAAAGAAAATCCGATACAAACTGACCTCATTTTGAGGCGCAACGTTTAGTGTTAGTGAGTGACATTTTATTAAGTAAGTAAGTATACAAATTTAAATATTATGGTCACATCCCCCAGTAATAGGTAGGTGTGAAGTTTTTATGACACATGTTAAGGGAACTTGTTGGATAACTGCTTGTAAGTAGAATATGGAACGCAGAACACAATTTTTTTCAGATACAAACTATATAACCTCATTTTTAGTCGCAACGTTTAGTAAGGACACTATTTTCTCAGCTAATAACTAAGTAACATACCTAATACAGAATTTAATATAATATGAATTAAAAATAACTTACATGTAGCTGAAAATCGGATAACCGCACAATAGTTTTCACTCATAACACGGTAGAAACATTTATAAAGTTAATTATGCGAAAATGGAACAGCTCCCTGCTCACTCGAAGTCAGAGAACTAATGCTGGCAACTCCAAAGCATCGCGAATCGCGAGTGTCTCGGGGTGAAACAAATAAAGTGATAATGCACAGCCGCCTGGTCTGTTTTCGATGTACTAGAAAAAGACGGTGAACTGACAATGCAGCCGATGTAGGATCACTCGAAGAACGGCCTGTCGGGGAGCCCGGGAAATTGCATTTTCACAAGTAAAAACTGAAATTCAACCAAGATTTTCGGTTACGGTTCAGGTCTTGGGATGTGGTTTTATATTGAATTTGTTAATGATCCCAGCCCAATTGGTTTGTGGGCGTTTTCCTTTGTATACGAAACGGACTTTAATGTTATAAAAAATGTTTACTTGGTCAAATAAAACTTGACAGATGTGGTGTTTACATATTATATTTTTCACGACGTGAATAAAAAAATCCTCATTGTATTCATATTTATACAAAATTATCGGATCAGTAGCATTCTGAACTCTTCTTAAATTTCAGGCCAGCATAATAATAATCTTTAAATCTGTAAAGTTGGCGGTTACGTCACTAAATTATTTTTCATCTACAACATACGTTGTTAGACTGTTTTTCGTTAATAAATATAATAAAACGAGGGAGACAACGTTCTTGTCGTTGTCTCTCTCGTTTTATTATATTTATTAACGAAAAACACTATTCTATTAGTAGTCTATTATATGTGACTGTTGATATATCCGACTAACGTTGTTGTAGGCTGATGTACCAAAAAGAAAGGGGGCACGATTTCGTACATCGTAACTCTAGGGAGAATAATATCGATCAACTGATCGATTTCTTTTTACTAGCGCCGTAGGCCGTACCCTCAGTAGCCTTGCACCGTTTTAAAACTCTGACAGAATTTGGTTATCTTTCAATTGAATTTACTTTTTTTTCTCTTTCAGTGCACTTATTGGGATTATGCTGCCATTTTCCGACGGAAAATATCCAATTGCTTAAACCATGCTCAGTCATCTCCTGTCTCTATAGTCTTCATGATTTTAAGATTCAAATTTTGTTTACGTTTCTGATCGAGGAACGTTTGTATACGAGTCGGACGAGTTATTTCAACACACATTTGACTAGTACAATACTGATTTCATTCGTATGGTTTATAACTATGACGTAACCGCCAACTTTAAAGATTTGAAGATTATGTTAACCAATACAATGGAAGCATTTCTTAACAATGCCATTACAATGTACACTGGCGACAGAAATTAGCGCATCACCATAAATTTATCATAATTTTGATGTTAAGTACTTTCCGAACTGAACATGCAATTTTGATGATGTTTTTTGCATTGTAATTGTTGCATTGCAATATTGTTGTACAATTCTGGCACTATGCGGTCTAGCGGTCTAGGTCTAGGTATTGTAACTTAAATATGAGTTCCATAAACTGTCGACGTATTTTCTAAAACAATATTAGATTTTTAATCGGAAAAATATCAACATGTTTACAAAACTCGCAGTTTCGGCTGACAACTAAATATTGGAACGGTTTAAGTGTATGCATGAAAAAGAATGACTGCTCACATCTTCCTTGGCC
>CAXKVY010002841.1:7500-12589 GCA_964058915.1 Tetropium fuscum | reverse complement strand
CTGCATATCAAAAAATTGACTATCGATGGTTGTTGTGAAGGCGCACGATATACTGTCAAAAATATCTTCTCTCCTGATTCTGCTATATTGTCTTCCGTTGATGTTAAATCATAGAAGATGGTGGCTATTTCCTTTGTTAATGGATTTTGTTCAGAAAACCTAACAAACCAAGCTCTGCCATTCCTGGAAATGGCAGAGGTTGTATCGCACCTGTTGAAACTATGAAGGAAAGGAATGGAACAACAAAATGCTTTTTTTTGTAAATCTTGGAAAGAAGATATTTTTGTTTCCATATTCCCTCTTCCCGGCTTGACAAAGAATATTTCCCTCGCTTATAGTGTCAGAGTCATTAAAAGGACTATTATATCCACATCTTCTCTAACAACAGCAATTACAGAATTATTTGCAGCTTTTCCAATTACAGTCCATATAATTTTACAGTCTGCATCACTTACTGCCACTCTAGTTTCAATATCCTCAGCCTGCATTTTTATGTAAGTAGTTTAATAAGTTGGCACATAATAAGTTTAATAAGTTGGCACTTGTTTTTTGCATTTCACAGAAAATTTCTTTGTTGAACAGTAAGTTTCATAGTCAGATCAAAATTTATAACAATAGACGATTTCGCTGCCCCTCTTTGTTTTTGTTCCGAGGTCTTCGCACTGTTACTTGTATCATCGTAGCATCTACGACTGTAGAATGGGGTCCATAGTGAAATTTTACTTATATCTTTTATGTATATTTATTTATTTTCTGTATATTTATTTATATATATTTATTTATTTTACGTATATTTATTTACGTATTTTACGTATATTTTATATAAGCAATAAACTGAAAAAGAGGGACTTTTCTCCCCCTCCCATACCGCCGGCTGACTTCCCACCCTCAGGGACTTTTAATATGTTTACAGGACACCGCAATGAATAAATATACCAATTTTCAAGACTACACGAATTATTACGGCTGATTTCATTAATTCTCCTTGGCTATGTATCAATTCCATGGCAAAAAACTGAAATATATTGTGCGTAAATGAGGAAAAAGATTGTTTTTCTACTAAGATTCGTCCATTGTCATAAATTATGTCTCAAAAGATTCAAAAGAAAAAAAGTCTTTCTTTCTTTCTGGTATACACATTTTTTGCAATTATACACTTATGAATCAAATATTTTTGGGAGATAGATACACCTTTGTATAATTCCTCTTCTACATGTACGTACATAATGAAATAATTAAAATGCCTATCCAAATGAAATGAGAATAGTGTTAATCCCATATATGATAAAATAAAGTAAATAAACAGCTAACGAAATATCAGAATATTTATGATGATATTAATGATTATGTAAAAATTGATTATTGAATATTATGAAATTATCCTCTGAAAATGTATCCGAAAAGAAATATGTCAAACCAAACAAACTAAATATGTTCAGAAAAATAAGATTGTAATTCATTTTCTGCTTCTACTTAAGAACTTCTTAGAATGTGTTTTAACCAAATATTGGAAAAATGTAAATATTTATTACAAGTTTTATTCCATTATGCTTCAAATGACACAATTTAAAAAATTATTTTGAAATATATAGATGCGAATTTGTTTTTTAAGTAGGTACTTTTCTATTTATATTTTACCATATTCTTATTATTTAGTTTAGCATTCTTGTATTGGATATGAAAATGTACTATTGCTTAAAAGGTACTATATAAGCTCAAATTGCTTATATTATCTTATACACGAATTGATGCTACTATAAATTATTTGGAATCTAATTCTAAGGACATTTTTGAAGGGAAAATGTTTCGTCTATTATGTCTGTAAACAATGAAAATAAAATATATAAGTACATTATGTATTTTGTCCATGGATGCGAATTTACCCCCATATGGAGCTAATATACCAATTTAGCTAATGTACTACTATATATCCGTATTCTTCAATTCCGTATGCCCTAGGTTATAATAGGTATGTAATGTTTTAATTTAGTATACCTACATGAAATAAGAACGATTTTTATTTTGACAGTCTTTAAAATCAGTGCACAATGAAAAAGTACTACGATGAAGCAAGTCCCCTACAATATACTTTCCCATGAGTTTGACATAGGTATCAAAAACACTAACCTCTCTGTGCTACGTAGCTACCAGCTAGGTTTGACATCGCCACAAAATCCTATTAAATTAAGACACATATTATTGATGTAATTCATGAAACACTTTCAATTCTGTTAAAATAGGAAAATTTTATACATGATCAATATCATGCATGGAGACAAAAACAGCCACACTTCTACGTCCTACCTGGTCTAAAAATAGCTACGTTTTCAGTTTTCTGCAGACAGGTATTGATCCTGGTGTAAAGGCACTCCCTAAACTAACTCCTCCGCCTGAAAACCCGCCTACAACTCCGCCCAGCCCGAAGTTCGATCGAACTCTCATAAGTTCACAAAAAGGTCACTAGTATTTTACTAGAATAATGTCCAACTCTCACACAGCTTAGCTCTGATACCTCCTCGAGATTACATAAAAAGACCTTCAAAAGTTTGGGACCACAAATAATCTTCTGGTCTAAACTTCATGATTTACTGATACAGTGGCTTAGGTTACTTTGTATTATTTTTTATAACTTTTATAGTAAATTAATAGATATATCTAGTATACATTTCGTCACAATAACATATCTTCATACATGCTTTCGTTATTTCTATATATTCTTTAAAATATCCATTTCTACGTCAACATTAAGTAGGTATATTACTGATATAGTGAGAAACTCAATAATTCTAATATTAATTTTTATCTAAAGCTAGATATAGAGCTATAGATACATACCTATAGGTATATGGGAAATAACCAACCATTACTTAAGTACAAGAAGGTAAGGTTTCTTCACAAATAACTATTTAACAATATTTTCTTTTGTTTGTTTTTGTAATCAATCAAGGTGATAAGTTATGCTATATACCTATACCATCTAAAAGAGCCTGTTTTCTAAGTGAGAGTTTATTTGTTTATTTTTTATATCTGAATTATGATAGATCATTTGCTAATTCTAATACAATCGCAATAATTAACTTAATAACTCTGATTTCCATCTTACTATGACTTATCTATGAGCTCTGGCTTTGAGATCTTCTTTCTTGATTCTTTTAGGATTAACCTGTAGTAGTGCTCGTAAGTATGTAAAAATCTGTAATAAAATTGTTTTATGATCTTGTTCATAAACTCATTAAGCTCAATAATATGGCTCTAGTTATAATTAATTACAGACCAAAATATTTAAATATTTTAAGGAGAAAATATTGCATACTTGTGTATGATAGGTCGCAACGGGTAATTATCACTTATAATCTTCGTAGAACTTGAATTATTTCCGAAAATTTCTTAGAGGTACGATTTTTTCGAAGTTTTTCTTAAAATATTCGGAACCGACAAAAAATTATCGGAGATTAATTCAAATTCGCGGGAGATATGATAATAAAATTTTATACCAAAAACTATTTTAAAATAGAATTCAATTAATGACAGTAGTAGGCTGTTGTTGCGGTTTGTTTGATGGTTTGGATGGTTTTAAACTAAGATGGCTCTGACTGGTATTTTGATGTTTTGCCTGACACGTGTCAAAGGCGTAGTAGACTTTTAACTCGAGGTTAAAAACAAAAAGAACATGTCGCGTTTTGAAAAAGACAGCCTAGAGATCACAAAAATGAGGTGGATAACCTAATTCTGTCTAATACGAAAAAATCAAAATCAACGATATGGAAATAATTTTTGG
Source organism: Tetropium fuscum (assembly GCA_964058915.1). Lineage (NCBI taxonomy): Eukaryota > Metazoa > Arthropoda > Insecta > Coleoptera > Cerambycidae > Tetropium > Tetropium fuscum. Next base: position 8,811 of record CAXKVY010002841.1, on the reverse strand, counting down.
CATTTTCTGAAGAAATAAAATTCAAAATTGAAGAAAAAAAATCTGTAGTAGAACTGGCTACCATATTAGAGGATTGGGGATATGAAGAAAGGAAACTCAGAGGATTATAAGGAATCTGTTGTGAAGGTAGAGCATTATTTATTTTAATCCAAAGAATTTATGCTTTTTATAGGCAGTACTTAATTAAATTAAGACAGAGTTTGTTTCTATTTCAGATTGTGGAATTCAACGGCTAAGCAGCTACAAGAAATATGGTTTTCCAAATTTCAGCTTAAGTTCAATCCGTTTTTAAATGTGGAATTTACAACAGCAAGAGCTGCGCGAGATGCAAAGCGTAGAAGCCTACAAAAGAAGCCAACAAAAAGCAAAGCAAGTGCAGCTCCTCTTACAAACAAAGAAGCAAACATATTTTACAAATGTGGGATGACAACGAGCCTGTAGATTTGCAGCGAAAATTTTTTCACATTATTTCTTGACAATTAGCTTGGAGAGATGGGGAAGGGATTATGGCTAAGGTGGAGCATTTGACTAAAGAAATACACCATCACCAACAAAATTTTACAGGAAGAATTAAGTATCCCCGTTTCTACGAAAATCACACAAGGTGGATCAAAAAAACTCGCAAACAGTAAGTGGTTTATGAGAAATGAGAGCAATTGTCCAGTAAGATTATTTGAAAAGTATATGGAAAAACGTAGAAATATACCAGTAGATAGATTGTTTGTTACTCCTAACCTGAACTGGAATGAAAGTTTTCAAAAGGATGCTACAAAAATAATCCCGCCGGAAAGAACACAATAACTTCTTGGTTAAAGGATTCCGCTTCTAAAATCGGAATCGATATTAAGAAATTAAAGTGAAATCAGTCTGCAAGGGCTACGGCAGTAGCCCTTGCAGCCCCTAGTGTACAGGAAGAGCAGCTCTTTATAATTACTGGTCAAGGTAATATCCCTAAAAATAAAGAAAAACAATTTGTTGTTAAATACTTTATTTACCAACCCAAAGTGAAACAAATACAAGAAATGGAACTTAGATTTTCATTACGGTACCTATCTATCTAGTAATTGGTAATATTAAATACACAGTTATTATAAACAATATTACTACCAGGCTGTATTGCAGTTGATTTTTGGCAATGCTGAATTTCGGAATTTGTTATTGGCATTGTCGTATTTTGGTTGTATCGCACGGAATTATCACTTCTCACAGCTTGAATTGTACTTTGGTGATTCTCAGCATCTATCGTATATAATAAATAATAATTCTAATAATGAACTTCAGTATCGTGAATGCAGAGTCGATTTAAATGAA
>CAXKVY010002841.1:0-5000 GCA_964058915.1 Tetropium fuscum | reverse complement strand
ATATATATATATATATATATATATATTTTTTTTTTTTTTTTGGAGGGTTTATCTTGGGATAGTAGCAATAAAACGACTGATTAGGTTACTTGACGTTTCGGTCCCTTTCTTGGGCCTTTTTCAAAATATTTAAAAATACTCTTTTGAAAAAGGCCCAAGAAAGGGACCGAAACGTCAAGTAACCTAATCAGTCGTTTTATTGCTACTATCCCAAGATAAACCCTCCAAAAAAAATATATAAAGATAGCAAAGAAATTAGAAGATAAATAAATATATATATATATATATATATATATATATATATATATATATATATATATATATATATATATATATATATATATATATATATATATATATATATATATGTTATATGAAACTCATAGCAGCTTATAATAACTTACATTTTATTATTTAGCGTTACTCAGATAAGATTTCCATATCAGTGCATATTATATGACACATCCTTTCTCATGGCATTATATTTTGCTTATCAGCACATAATGCAGAATAGCCGTTGACCAAGCTGTCGCTTGCCCACCTGCATGCTGAACTTGCATTATATAGTTTATAAAAGAACATTTCAAAGCAAATTGTATTTAGTGTAGTATCTGTATTCAAACAGTAAAGTCTAAATTTAACTCACTCATATTTATTTTTCATCAGGATAGTTGCAACTATCCATTTTCTGTAATAAAGTTTTTTAAAAAGTTATTATTGCGACAAGCAATATAACAAATTGCTGCAACTGGAAGTGCAACTCTATAGAACAAGGAGAACATCTTCGTGGTGCCTAACTAGACGAGCCAGACTTCGAGAACAAGGAGGATTCCCTCACCGTGGTGGCAGATCCTAATCTCTTGAAGCAGAAGTACCTACAAGCCCAATTCACATTTTTTTTGTACCCTCGTACACATTTCTTTTGCACATTCTCGCAATGGCACGCGCATTAGACGCCGATGCCGATGTAAGCGTAGCTGTAGAACCCTACAGACTATCAGAAATATTTTCCATTGTACCTGATTACGACGGTAATCAGATTTTCTTGCAAACATTTTTGAATTCTTGCAATACTGCCTTCAGCATGGCAATTGCCGATCAAAAAGTACTCCTAACTCTCCATGTAAAAAACAAGTTACGTGGCAAAGCTGCCGAGTTGATTAATTCCCGTAACCCAGCCACTTGGGAAGAAATCAAACACTTGTTAAATTTGCATTTCGGTGATTCGCGTGATCTCACGTCTTTGATACAAGATCTACAACGAATCCACCAACTATCAAACGAATCCGCCCTTACTTTTGTGTCCCGGTTACAGACACACAATGCAAAAATGCATGCCGCGATACAAAAACAAATTCTTCCCCCAGAGCAAAGGAAAGCTCAATCCGAATTAATTGAGACAATGACACTCAATACATTGCTTGCCGGTCTTGAACCTAAACTAGGCCAAATAATAAGATCTGGTAATCCCAAAGACATGCATGTAGCTACCAACAGAATCCGTAGGGAACTACAATTGTCTTACTTTCAAAATCAGAAATTCCAGAAACCAATTATTCAGAATACAACCCAATTTACAAACCAAATAAGGAAACCGATCCCACAAAAACTTTGTTCGTATTGCAAACGTACGGGTCATTTAATAAATGAGTGCCGCGCAAGACAGCAATCGCAATCGCAAAATTTTGCTAGACCAAGTTTTCAAAATAATTCAAACCAAACCTCTCAACCGATACAAAGACCTAACTTCCAACCAAATCAATACAATCAAAATCCAAGACCTTTTCAACAAAACGTGCAACAAAATAGGCCTCCCATGAGACCAAATAATAATTTTAACCAACGACCCTCATTTGCTAATCAAACTTCAACATTTCAACCAAACCAAAATTTTAACAGATTTTCACAACAAAGAACCCATCATGTTAACTACGATTCGAACATCGATGATTATGAACCAAACATGTACGACAATCAAAGCGATTATCAACAAGATTTTTCAGAATATAATTACCCAAATGAAATTGATTATACAGCTAATCAATATGATTTCCAAGAAGACAATCACACTCAACCCGAACCAAACAAAAGCCGAAATTTTCAAGTTCCCCAATTTCAAGATCCCCCGGACCAAACAATAGACACGCTTACGAGTCAAGTACAAACAATGAATCTAGACGATTACAACCCCGATGTGAACTTCCCCGAACAAATATTTTTCTAAACCCGCTATTAACCGTAAACTCAAAAAATCTTTATTATATAAAGGACATCACAAATAAATTTAAAATTTTAATTGACTCTGGAGCTGGCTTAACTATTTTCAAACAAAAAACATGCGAAAATTATAAGCAAAGATCCCCGGAAAATGTTGTTATTCAAGGAATAACAAACCAAAAAATTATAATAAACGAATCAACACTTATTCCATTTCAAATTGGTAACCCACATAAAGTATACATACACAACTTGGATATAGAATTCGACGGACTTATAGGTTCCGACTTTCTAGAGCATTACAATTGTATAATTGATTTGAAAAACAAACAACTTATTACTGACTTTAAGACGATTCCACTTTTCAAAGTTACTGAAAATTCACTTCATGAATGTACAGATAATTTTGATATTGCTAACAATATTTCGTTAGAACCTCGTACAGAACAAATTGTTAAATTAAAATGTAACTTAGTAAATACTGACGCTATACTATTAGCGCAAGAAATAGACAGAGTAAGACTTCCAAATTCCATCGTAAGAATAAATCACAAAGGTGAATTTTTAACATCAGTTGTCAATGCAAACGCAATGCCGAAAAATGTAAATTTTTCCAAATTAAAATTCGAACCATTTCAAAATTCTAACCAAATATTAAATATTAATGATAGCAACCAGGATAATTTTATAAACGATAACTTTGAGCGTGAACAAATTATTTTAGACCAATTAAGATTAGAACATCTAAATCATGAAGAAAAAGATTTAATAACAGATTTATGTCTTAAATTTTCGGACATATTTTATTTAGAAGGTGATAAATTATCATTTACAAACGAAATTAAACACGCAATTGACACTAATCATGCTAAACCTGCCTATACAAAATCATATAGATACCCACAAATTCACAAAGAAGAGGTAAAAACACAAGTCTCAAAAATGTTAGACCAAGGTATAATTCGACATTCAATATCACCATGGTCCTCCCCAGTTTGGGTAGTCCCGAAAAAAATTGACGCTTCTGGAAAACAGAAATGGCGTGTAGTCATCGACTATCGAAAATTAAATGAGGTTACAATAGACGACAAATATCCCCTTCCGAACATTTCAGACTTACTTGATCAATTAGGGCGATGCCAATATTTCACTACTTTAGATTTAGCATCCGGTTTCCATCAAATTGAAATTGATCCTAAAGATATTCAGAAGACCGCTTTCACAGTCGAAAATGGACATTTTGAATTTGTACGTATGCCATTTGGATTAAAAAATGCTCCATCAACGTTTCAAAGAGTGATGGATAACATTTTATTGGGAATTCAAAATGAACGTTGTCTCGTTTACATGGACGACATCATTATTTATTCGCCAACAATCCATGACCACATTTCTAGGTTAAATGAAGTCTTTAAACGTCTTCAGAAAGCGAATCTTAAGATTCAACCTGACAAATGTGAATTCCTAAGAAAGGAAGTTGCGTATTTAGGACATGTTATAACTGAAAATGGAGTAAAATCGAATCCCGCGAAAATCGATTGTATTCAAAATTTCCCTGAACCGAAAAATCAAAAAGAAATCAAGTCATTTCTAGGACTTGCTGGTTATTACAGACGCTTTATTTCAAACTTCGCAAAAATCTCAAAACCAATGACTAAATTACTTCAAAAAGACATTTTATTTCATTTTGATACTCAATGCAAAAATTCGTTTAACGAATTGAAACAAGCTTTAATATCCTCTCCAATTTTAATTTACCCTAACTTCGACGAACCATTCTTACTAACAACAGACGCAAGTGCATACGCTATTGGCGCTGTACTTTCACAAGGACCCATAGGAAAAGACCTACCTATCGCTTATGCTTCTCGAACACTATGTAGTGCTGAATCTAAATACAGTACGATAGAACGTGAACTGTTAGCTATAGTATGGTCAGTAAAACACTTCAGACCGTATATTTTTGGCAGAAAGTTTAAACTAGTTACCGACCACCGACCTTTGACGTGGTTATTCTCAATCAAAGATCCAGGCAGCAGACTCGCTCGCTGGCGCTTGAAACTAGAAGAGTACGATTACGAAATAGTCTACAAACCCGGCAAAATCAATAAGAACGCCGATGCTCTTTCTAGAATAAAAATTAATCATTTTAAAGAATGTTCCAAATTAAATTTCAAAATATTAGCCGCAAACAATTCAGATGAAGACGAAACTATAGAAATCAATGACGAAGATGAACCTAATTCTGACGAAATAACGAAAGAACAAGTTTCAAATGAATTCGAAACTTTTGTTAACCTATACAAGACAAAATCCTTAATTAATTATTCAAAAATAAAATTTACAAATAAACAATTATTAGACCGAGACCATAAAAATATCATTACCTTTTTCAAACAAAATAAGTTAGAAGATCTTCATTATAAAATAATAGAAGATATATTTGAGGAAAATCCTGATTTTACAACCTATAAAGTTAACACAGTATCTAGCAAATCTGTGAGAAAAAGAAGGTATTTTATAGTCCCTTTGCCTTTCGACGGAGTAATAGAATGTTTATTCATCCTATTATACAAATTAAAAAACGAAATTGATCTCTCTCAAACCTTTCATGTAGAAAACAATTTAGATTTACCAATATTAGAAATGCTTTCATTTATTTTTGCCGAACAAGATTTAAAATTAGTTATTTGCCAAAATATCGTCAAAACACCGGACAAAGACGAAATTCCTATCATACTAGACCAACATCACTCAGGTAAAAATAATTTACACAGAGGTAT